>JAHBBA010000784.1:0-69382 GCA_018806925.1 Skeletonema costatum | reverse complement strand
TCTCACGATTACAGACTATTCTGTGATTGTGTCCATTGGGTGGGCGCATCTCTCTGAGATGCGAGCACCTCATTTGCCACATCTTTGTGAGTATTTACGAAAGACATCTCGTCTAACTGTCAAGCTTACTCTTTAGGACTCTTTAGGACTCTTAGGATCTCTTTAGGATCTCCTTTACAGTCAAATATAATACCTATAAGACCCCTGTTATCAAGCATATTGGTCTTCATCATCATCGATTCTCCGATACATCGGTGGCCTGACGTGTCCTAGACATACCAGACACATCTCTCCGATAGTACCCTATCATCACCTACCCTGACCTAGCGAACTATCACAGTAAGCGACAACCATCACGATGATGAAAATTGTGCTGCTACGGAATGATGACCCTCTACACAATACTATTGACACCTCTCCCCTAATAAACCGACCGGATCCCCTCTATAGGTTGCTTACAACGCTGCTGTCCGTTGTCGGAGTCGTAATCGCCCCAGAACTCAATGAATAACACTCCGGACACCATGTCGGGGTCGGTCGGATCGGCACAACATTATGGGGTAGAACTCAATTATTGGAATGTAATATATGCACACAGCAATCAACCTCGCATCATCCGCTATGTATAGGTAATAGGCGTTGAAAGTTGTGCAGTTTGGGGTTGTTAATGCAAAGAGCGGCCGTGATAATGAAGTATCTCTCACAAAAATATTCAATACAAAATCACAAAAATCATGCATTATTGCACAATTTAGTGAAGGGGGGCGTACAATACCCAAAAGAGCCGCATACATTGATGCTGTAGACTATAATGGATGTAGGGCTTGATTGGTAATGGATATAAGTGGCAATAACCATGGCATCAGCTCGTTATATATCGAGGGAGGAATAGTAAAAATTCATCAATTTACATGCGGTATCGTTCATTTGCAGAGAGGAACAACATTACCCGGAATTCAATGCGCAAACCCGCTTTGTATATGCCCTGACTAGAGGGGATTATCTTTATATCATTGGTGTAGAAGGGAAGAAGGAGATATAGGCAATCCTACCCTCTCCACTAGCATGGAAGAGAACTCAACGCATGCCGACAGTTTTGTGCACTTTGGGATGATGACGGGTCCTATAACCCCAATCAAGCACAGGACATCCTTCTATAGGTTATATACAATGATGTGAGGCAGCAATTGCCGGTGTGTAGACTATAATGGAAGCAATGTAGTCCCAAAACATAAAATTTCGATTATTTTGGAGAGCCAAAATTGGCACCAATATTTGCAATTATTGAAAAGGAAAGTCACTACATAATACATGGCTGCGCGCAAACATCGCATCTATATATGCGTCGAGAGATATTGTTGTTTTGGTGCTAATATATGATCATTCCATCATGGTATTGTAGAAGATATGAGCAAAATTGCATGAGAGTCGACTTGGACGTCATGCATCAATCACAAGATATTACTCCGCGACAAAGACCCTATCAAACATTACAGCCATTACTTATCGCCCCTATCGATCAATATAAGGAGTTCATGCCTTGGGTTGGGTCTAAAGTGTTTAGAGCGGGCTGTAATGCTCCAATTTCATGGTGTTGGCATGTCATAGAGCCACTTGTCAGCTCACCTGCACATGATTATGGGGCAACAGAACGACTTCAGAGACCAAACTATTGTCAATTACCATTGTATATGTACTCCTGTATGAGGTCCATGTATATATTTCATCATGTGACTGATATTATCTGTGGTAGGCGATGATATATGGGCACACATCCCATGGTTTTAGGCAATTTTTGCTCGTTTGATGGTTGGCGCAATTTTTGTGATACCGGGTAGGATCCTCCTACACATATCATATCTAATTCCTACGTACACAGTGTAAATGTCCAATACCACATACGCGATTTTCTGCAGTTTGTATCTTTTGCCATAGGGGTGCTATGAACACCAAACTTCCTAAAAATCTCTTCTAATACCCTTATTAGTTCATATAATCACTGGGTCAGAGGTTTTGGGCACTAGAAAAATCTCAGAATTTTATGAAATGCCCCCCTAACATAAGCTCTAGGCCTCGTAAGATGGCTCGAAGAATGTCATCTTCTGCCGCATAATTAAGTAGAACTCTGATAAATTTAGAATAATGCCGTACAAGTCTCTAATAGCATTGTCTTTCTCTTCATCATCATCCGAGGCAGCGATGGCGATGAGTCAGCCTGGTACCTAGGCTTACTTTTGAGCACCTACCTGTTCAGTGATATGAATACATATGATTCCAGGCATTCACAAACTACTCGACAAAGAAATTGAAATCCTAGTCAACATCGTCTCAGACTCAAGAGGGGAAGAGAAGAAGCAGAATGAAGGCTATCCTCTCTCTCTCAAGTGTCGTTGTGAAACCGCGCTTGCAAAAATGTGGTGAGGAGGATAGGTTGCGACTTAGTTACCTGTATGAGTAAGTACTTAGGTACCTACCTACAGGCTACCTAATTGCACATTTGAGTAGAAAGCGTAAAAGGGAGTGTATTCAAACATGTTCATGATATTGTGGTGCATTATGACTCTTTCTTGACCTCAAACTCTGCCCTCATCCTTGACGTGTGCTCACAGTCTTCCCTGTGCATAGGCCAGTCGGCTTTTTGGCATTCACGGGAACAATACGCTACACATCGGCATCCACTGCAATACATTGTTTTGCTGCGTTCCACCAGCCCACTATTGTTATTGCACTGTGGGTTGAGGCAAATGCCCATCTTTGTGATAGTCTTTACTTCATCATATTTCTTTTCCAAGCAAGCGCATTGAATACGCCTCCGCAAGAATTTGACGAGCGTGTGAGTGTCGCCTTCAATCGTCATTTCCTTAATTTTCTGCCAATGAATTATTGCTTGAGTTTGATGCAACTCAAATGCGATGTATTGCTCAAAATATCGGGCACATGCAGCACATTTACGGGCAAGACCATCATTACCTTCAATAATATATTCCGTTCCATAGTACAACAAGTATGACATAGCCGATTCCAACTTGGCAGAATCATTCCACACCTCCGCAAATTTATCCATCGTCTCATCATGAGCTGCAGTGAGGCATTCCGAATCACTGTGACCCCTCTTAACAGAGTCATGGACTGCACCACTAAATGCGACCACGAAATCAATACACAGTTTCATTTCTTCAAGAAATTCGGAGCCGTGCCAGCATTTTGTTGTGCCACTTCCTGATGTCGGCGCGGTTCGATCTGCAAATGCTGCATTTGCGCTGCCAGTGGTTGCTGCCTCCCATCAGTCGTCTGGTTGATATCCCCCGTCTCTTCTTTTGCCTCTTCCTCAGCTCTGGCTTTGGCCGCCTTCCTCGCCCGGAAAGTACAAGAAGGAGGTGAAGACATCATAGATCATAGGTTTATCGGAAGCAGTATGCTGTGCCCGAGCAAAAGAGAAGTGCGCATTGTAGCTATTCATTCTATACATCATCATTATCATTTATGTCGACAAAAACAAAAACTTTCAGAAGCGACCCATTCACAATATACATCTTTACTCGTTTCTGCAACAAAACTACGTCTTACGCTCATACCCTCCATGTACACATGTGTCTCTCTACTTGGTGAATCGGCTTCTCTTTCTACAATGCCTCACCACAATAATCACAACACGAACAAACAACCGGGCCATCCTCCAGACAATCCGCAGACAAGAGTGCAATCATCCCAAGAGGACTTGCCTTGTCACTATTCTCACAGACACTCAATGGCATTTCTCCAGTAAGTTGTTCCCATGAAATACCGCCCAGGCTGTTGCTTTTGATAGTGGTTTAAGAGCAGCCACGTCCACCCCAGTAACAAGTGGGAGTGGATGTCAGCCATGAATTTGTACCAATCTTTCGACCATGTTGTTGTTGTTGTGTATAGGCAAAAGGCTCTGGAGATAGCGGTCCGCCGACTGCACCATTCGATTCAGCGCAAAAAGTGGGTCTAGTTACTATGTTGTGGGTTTGTTATATGATTATTTGTCGCCGTTATTGTAGCAGGCCTGGAGCACCATGGTGTGGGTCTTTTTTGTGATCGGCCGGAAAAAAGTGCGGCCCAAGAAGAATTGGATTTTTGGCGCCTTGCATAGGCTTTATAGGCCTATCCTCCTACATTACGTCACTTTCACTTCTCCTTATTATTCTATGATAATCAACACAACATGGTCGAAGAAGGAAGATGGTGCTGCAATCCTTTGATGTGGAGTCCGGGCCGGGGCGGAGACAGCCCGGAAGAGCAACCGGATCCAAGTGTATGCAATTTGGCATGAACATCATCAAAAACATTTCAATTGTAGTCATCACGGCGATGCTAACATTCTGCACTCTCAATATTAGTAATATCAGACGTACGGGAGAAGTGCATTCGGCAACACCCGGTGGCTTTATCAAGAGACAAAAATCTTCTCTCAACAACAACTTGAAACATCATGGCAACTCACCACTTGTGAGTGATGAGACATACGCACCGACGTACATGCCGACAGTTCGAGTTACAATGAACGAAGACGAATATCACAACATGACGCAATACATCAACTCGAGAATACAATCCAATGGGGTGGTTATTTTTGCCAAATCGTATTGTAAGCACTCCAAAGCTGCCAAGAAATTAATACGAGGCATTATGAAGAATATGCAGCAGCTACCACCAGAGTTGATAATAGATGTGGATCTGGTGAAGAATGGATCGTCCATACAAGAGGGACTGACTCGGATGACTGGGCAAACAACCGTGCCGTATGTTTACGTGAAGGAGGAATTTTTGGGTGGCAATGTTGATGTGCAGGAGTTGGCTGAGAATGGCGAGCTGCAACAATTGATATCATCGTCCATTAGTGGTCATGCAGATAAAAAGGCCGAAGAAGGAGGAGGAACGAAGAGGATTCTAAGACGAAAGCCAGTACATGTGGTCGTTGAATGAATGTTACAATAATAATAATAGCTATGAGTCACTATCAACTAAATGTCTCTCTACAGCACAGTTCGTTCATTCATGATGGAATACGAAAGAAGAGAAATGAAGATCGAGAGAGTAGAAGTGCATAGTGCATATATGTATTGGCAAACAGAAGACATAGTATCTTTTCTATCTGGAGCTCTTCTCTTGAACTTGAAGCCAAGCAGTGACTGAATTAATAATGCTAAAAGCAAAACAACACCAAACTACATCATGTTGTACTCGTCTGGATGATCAACCACTCAAGGTGCATCACGAATGTATCAGAAATATACATACACATTTCATGTTACAAAATTCTCCCTCTCCCACGTGATATACTGTTTCTCAAGATATTATCTTTTTGCAAGCGCGAGATGGAATGATAATGATAACTGTGACTGTGGCATTCCAGTCTTCTTTTGCGCTCTTCGTGGCAACTTACGAGCCTCGTCTTCAGACAAAAATATGGAGTTACTAATGCCTACAATCTTGACATTCGGCTCTGCCCCTCTCTTCTTCATGTATAATCTGTGCCAACAAAGTCAACACGGATTGATCCTGACAATGTGCCAATAGCGTACTCAATAATGGCGTCAACGATGTCGTTGCCCTCATACCTTATATCATGCAGCAGTTAATTGTATGCTTCATTAAGCTTCATTACTTCATCCTTCCTAAGTACTTATTATGTGGTTGGGTTTTGTTGAACGGACACATAAGCGAATTCCTATCCGACTTACGAGAGAGTGAGTCGGTATCTTCGGAACTGGCGCCCCAAATCTTTTCAAACGGCGGGCTTTCTGCAGGATGATGGCTTTCAGGAGGCTCGCCCCTGAATGCCCCCTGAGCCCCCTAATACTACCCTTTCGTTTTGTGAGAACACTGAGAACGAAAATTCAATACGATTCGCGAGTCGGTGGTTATGTTGCCTCGGCAACAATCCGTCCATCTCTTGGCTTGGCGACCTCATTTTGCGCATTGCTGACCGTTTATCATCAACATCAACATGCCCACCAACACCAACATCACCGATGTTGCTATCGACATCGATCTTTCTGCCATTGCTGCTGCTGCCGATCCGGCCGAAGAGGAAGACATTGAAGCGATCGATGGTGCCAGAGCCAGACAAGGGCGTTTTATGTGGAAAGTTCGTCTGGATTTGAAATGGGGATATCGGTGTTCGATTGTGTATTCATGTGTGGTGACTGGTGAAAAAGAATTTAGAGTAGTGGGTAAACTACTAGTGATATTTACTTTATCCATATGAATACATTGTACCATGTCTATAAAGAAGTTATTCTATATGTGGTGCATTACTCTGTAACAGTCAAGACTCTCCCCTATCTCTCCCCTCCTTAATTATTCAACTATACAAGCACCAGCGTCTTTCTCTCTCCACACGGAGACTGGATGTCAAGCACGTATACATGAACAAAAGACCGGCCTTCGTTATTCATTCTAATATCCTTTCGTTGATGTCCAAACAGTTGTGCACAATCGTGATACACTGGCTCGTCAACAAGGAAATTGGACCCAATGAAACCTTCTTCATCACTGCTGCAGCTGTCGTTTTATCATTATTATCACACTGTTCCAACAGAAACTCTTCATCGCATGGAGCATATCCCATTTGATCCCCAAGTACAATGTTGGTAGTGGTTGCTGTTGCTGTATCTGTATTTGTATTTGTATCAATACTACACCTATTACTATCATCCAGGAACTGACTCAATGGCTCACCAATCTCATCCATCATGAATGTAATATCCCCATTCAATAACTGCAGCCGTCTTTCAAGTGAATCATTTCTATGCAGTTGGAAGCCAGCATTGATAGCAGTTGGTAGTGCAGCTTCATCATCACCATCGTCTACTCCTGCAGTCGAAGTAGTTGCCTTGGAAGAACGTTGAATTCGACGTATCATGGCCTCTCTTTGCTTTCGCACAGTTCGCATTCTAATCCTTTCGGATTTTGTATAGGAACCTGGTTTGTTTGGGTTGTAGGATGTAGGTCGTTTGAGGGTTCTTTTACGCAGATTGTTTAGTTCCAACTGTCGTCGTTCTTGGATTGTAGCTTGCATGCTGCTGCTGTTGGTAGTACTCACGTTGTTATTGCCGTCTACAGATTCCGATTTCAACCCATCAGTAGCATCACACAAATTATCGACATGCTCACATCCACCATCCAACAAAGTCCTTTGCAAACACAGCGCCATGGTCCGCTCATCCGGATTCAACCCCCTCACACTCCCTCCCCTCACCTCAATCGTCACATTATGCGGAAATAACATCAAGTACACATTCGTATCTTTCCGAATACCATTCGATATCCACAATGCAGAATTGACACAGCGGGATAGGACATCGATTCGACCGGTTAGGAGGGTGTTTACGTCGAAGTAGCCGGCGGCGACGTCTTGGGTGACGTTGTGGGATAGGATTAGGATGTTGCGAGTGTTGGTAGTGTGGCTGTCGGTGTGGCTTGTTGTTGCAGAGTGTAATGATGAGGATGGTGGCGGTGATTGCGATGGTAATAAATTTGGCGCAAATGAGATTACAGCCGGTGTCGTGGTGAGATAAAGAAGCAGCAGCCGCACTAGCGCCTGCCACATCATGATGTTGTTTGTTGTTTAGGTCTGTTTGATTATGGCTAGCTGAAGAAGTGCTTCTCTGGCGGTGCGGCGCGGTGGCGGTGCGGCGCGGTGGCGGTGGGGGGGTTGATTGTCTTTGATGCATCTGCTTTTCAGCGCAAAGAACAGATGGTCATTGTCGCAACGACACCCACCAGTATCCAGTATCCAATATAACAGCAGCCTCGCCTCGGGGCTTTGAGTCAAGCAGCTGTCATTGAGCACATGCCAAATGTGAATCTAAAACATCAAGGCGTCTGCATCAAAGATGGGGGAGGAAGAACACTTGGTTTGATTGTTTACAAGTCTAGCAAGCAGCAGAAGCCAGAGCGAGGGCCTGCCAAAATATATGTATATGCCAGGAGCTGCTGCCACGTTGGGCTAAAGCTAAATTCCTCTTGTATGTCTTACGTGACGTGAAGGCCAATAGATTTCAGAGACACTCTCTGAATAAGAATCCAGATATACATCTAGTGGCTGTTTTCTCATCTCCCACATCATGTGAAAATGCGTCTCTTTTCCTTCTTTCTCTCCCTTGCCCTTGGCTTTCACTTTCATCCTCAACCAGACCTTGACCTTGCAAAACCCATTTTGGCTGCATCAATCGAAGCTGCATCATTTTATCTTTGCACCGAGCTTAAAGCACACTCCTCCACACTTGGCTTGATTTGTGTATACGTCGCTACTGCATCGTTTGTGCTTTGCCCCATGCCTAATGCTAATGCTAATGCACACTCCTCCCTTTTGAGTTTGAGCCTGATTTGTACACCCACCAGTACCACATCGTTTGACCTTTGCTCTCTATTATTATTATTGACTTTTTATCTTTACCTCTACTCCTATCATTATTTCTTTACATTTACATATCTTGAAGAAGCTGCTCAACCTTTACACTACATCCCCATTCTTTGTAGCATTCCCTTGAGCATTCAATATGATAATTCCCCCAATAATCATCTCCCTCGACTTTGAAGTATGCACTTGCCAACTCGTGTGCTAACGCTCTATCTTGGATGAAACCATTTCTACTTGATGTAGTGATTGCGTCATTAAAGCTCTTTTTGGCCTTCTTGTTCTTTCCATGTAACACAGCAAGCTCCGCTTCTAGGATGTATAGATAATGAACGACATTCCCATTGCCATTCTTCGCCCAACCTTGAATTAGATGAATTGTTTTGTGTGCGCATTTCTTCATTTGTTTCTTTTTCCATCCAGATGATGATTGTGCTGCTTTCAGATAGGTCAGTGCTTCCAAGAAAGTGTAGCGCACTGAAACAAAAAAAGAAGGTAAGAAAAGTCGAACATTGCCCGCCTTTTGAACCAAGTCAACAGCCTCTTTCCATTCTTGATAGAAGACAAGTACCTCTAGCTTCATCACGTTCACGTATGTAGACAGAGCGACGTTATCAGCTAATGCTGCGGTTGCAAGCATAGAGTCCAAAATCTTATCACCAGCTTCAGCGTCAAGGAGGCCACGAAGCTTCTTCACTGTCGTTAAGAGAGTGACAATTTTCACCTTAGTGTCGTCTTGTTTCAGTTGTGTCAATACTGGGATGGTCGCTTCGAGTTCTTTCTGAAGGCTATCTAGTTCCATGCCTATAAAGTAAAGGTGATAACTACGTCCAATGAGACACCAACAAGCTCTGTCATTATCGCCAAGCTCAAGTCCTACTTGATACCCCTCTAGTAATGGTGCAATAGTATCCTGGAGGGGTGATGTCCAGTGGTAGCAAAAGCTCTGTGTAACGAATATCGTGTAAATAGCACTACTTCTCATACCGGGCTTTTCGAAGATCAGTTCTGCTGCCTTGGCCATCTCACGACCCTCGTGCGGTTTACCAAAAGGTCCACACAACATCAGACCAAGCCCAGCAAAACCAGGAGATGACGAAGAATTTAAGCCATACTTCAAAGAAGTTGTGACCAACTGAAAGATGATCAGTGGAAGCATTGTTGGCTCAACGTGAAAAATACATGTGGCAAGATGCTCATTCAATCTTTGCCCCATTTCATGTAATTCATCGTCGAGCTTGGGCAAGTTAGCAATATCTTCAGCAGTTTTGTCCTTCAATAACCTCTTCACTCGAATGTATTCTCTCATGATGGTGAATGTTGATGCTGGCTTCTTCTGTGGAGCTGGTAAGCCAAGCTGACGTCTGAAATCAAGAGCTGCAATAGTGGATTCGTTGAAGTGTCCGACGTTGTACAATGACTTCACTTTGATTTCTGATACTCTGTACTTTTCCTTCGTTTCGATATCTTTGCTCAAGACCTCGTCAATGAGCGCAGTCATTGTGTCTACATCGCCACTTAAGAAACAGGCGTTCGCTCCATCGCTACATAAATCTAGCATGGTACTATAATCTCCTTCCCAGCCCCTTGGCCCAAGAACGTCATGACCTGCCTTGAAGTAAACCATGGCTGTGTCGAATGCTGCATTTTCTGATGCCTTGATTCCAGCTTTTAGATTCATTCTTGCCAACTCATCACGTTTTTCGTCAGTGATATTAGATGTTGTACAATTCAGTAGGTCCACCACCTCAAAGAGGCTAGCTTCAAGTTCTTCTGGAGAAAGACTTTGCAACAAAATACTTCCAATTCTTCCTCGGAACGAGTCCCTTTGGTCTGGACTGATGAGTTCAAATGCTGCGGATTGGATCTGATCGTGCATAAAATGGCACTCTTCGTTATCTACCTCACAAAGGCCCTCTTCCTCGAACTCTTCAATTGAACTCGCATATGAAGAATCACTACCATTTCGATGTGTACCATTAGCCAGGTCTGGCGAGAGAATAGCGGCGGAGGAGCTTCCCATTGTTGCAGCAGTACCCGAAAGTGATCTCATCGAGGTCCTCATCTCCAACTGCGAGATGTTTTTCATGACCTCCACTACAGCCGATTTTCGGAACTTGCAACCAAGGCAAGAGGCTACCATGAGCATTCTCCGCGTGTCTTCCTGCAAGCGATTCATCTTGTTGACAAGGACAGAAGCTACATTCTCGGTGACAATCTTTGATTTGACTGCATCATCGTCCCAAGTCCACTTCATCGCACCTAAATTGTATTTTAAGAGCCTCTCATCATACAGAGATCTTAGAAACATCAACATAAAGAAGGGATTACCTTCTGTCTTTCTGTGAATTGTTTCTGCCAATGATTTGACTTTACTGTCATCATCATCCATTCCCAAGGCCTCAGCAACAAGAGGTATGGCGTAGTCTACACTGAGATTTCCAATCTTGATCTCAGTTATTGACGTGTTCATTTGTTTAAGCTCTCGGATGTGGAATGCAAGGGGGTGATGACTGAAGGGAGAAGAGTTATCAAGAATAAGAAGCTGATGTAACGGCATAAAATATATACACAAATACATACCAATCATCACTTACTCTGGTACTTCATCCTCTCGGTAAGCGCCAACAATCAAAAGACGTGGAATTTCTCCATCCAAAATGATACTCTTCAATAAATCTAACGTTGCTGTATCACTCCACTGTAAATCGTCAATGAATAAGACCACTCCTTTTAAGCATGGGCAAATAATTTTCAATAATCTTCTGACTGCATTGTGCATTCGTGATTTTGATTCTTTATTACCAGCTAAAGTTAACGACACCCGTCTTCTTACATCCCCCAATTTTGAACCGGAGCCACTCCTAATAAGCACTGCTGCATCTGCCTGTGCCTGTGATGATGGAAGTGAATATCTTCGTGTTCCCAGTAACTCTGCACACCCCGGCAAAACCTGCCGTAATTGTTCCATATCGTCTTCATCAAACTCATTTTGAATCTTATCTCGTAGCAATGTTGCAGTAGACGGTCCCTTCCCCATCTTATTATTATGCTCTACTGTAATATACTTGGCAAGACAAGACATGGCATCAGAAAATGCCGAGAGTGGCCTGAGTAGTTTATCTTCAAATTTACCAGATACGAAAATGTATCCAATTTTTGATGCGTCCCCGGCTAGACCTTTGTGGATGAGGGTAGATTTCCCTGTGCCGGATGTTCCAGAGACTAATATCATCTCGCCGACATGATTTTTAGCAGCACCATCTTTCTTCCTGGTCAACTCCCGTAATTTTCTCCTCAATAATTTGATATCATCGTCTCGTCCATGTAATTGCATATCAGATATGCGGAGCTGGGCAACATTGGACATTCGTTTGTTGATCTTTTGATTTTGATGGCTTTCGGCGGCTGTGACAACAATTTCGGCTAGATGCCTCGCCGAGGAAGATGAGGTGCTTCCCCTTAACGATGAGCGGGGGTTGGTGATGCTGATACTCATGCTTCCTGGTATGGTACAATCAATGAAGTGCCCGCTCTCTCTCTCTTGGAATTGCGAAGATTGTGCTTTTAACGCAACGATGTTAGAGCACCATCACCAAGTACAATAGCAATAGCACGTCACGTAGTAATAAGAAGTATGCTCACTACATAGCCAGCATGGAGGCCCGCCCTCAACATCTTCAACTTCAATGGTCGCCGAAGAAATGCAATGCCGAAAACGGTGTGTAGTTTCTCAAATCTACCTTGTTAGTTCAAGTACTTATGTAGGAGGGCAGAAATTTGTCTCGCAACTGGTACTGAAATGAATAGATGTGACTCTCCTCTCTCTACTACTTACATGCATCTTCAGTCTTGAGTCTTGAGGCCGTCTCTACCATATTTTAGGTTGGTATGTTACAGATGCGATGCACCAGTGTCTTGCCTTCTCTCTGTAAGAGAACGTTCAAAAGACTACAAAGGACTACAGAGGCGTTTTTCAGCCCTTCGATGATTCAATGTGCCAAACGTCAGGGCAACAATTCGTTCGTGTAAGGGTAAGGTTGCCGCCGAGACCGAGACACGCTGGTATGGTCATTATGTGTTCTCCTCCGTCCATAAGTCATCTAGAGACGTTCTCGCCTCGTCACAGTTGTTCTACCCCATTGCCTTTGTCGATGTGTACCATTCCTCCTTCCATCATGATGTTTGATGAACCTTCCACATCTGCAGCAGCAGCAGCGATGTCATCAGAGTTGTCAGAGTTTGTCTTGTGGTGATTGACGCACCCATGGGGAACGCCTTGTGTAGCATTCCGAATCGATTGACGAGCTGACGAGCCTTCCCTTGGAATGCTCGTTAATGTTGATATTGTTAAGTCACTCTGGTGCCAGCACCAGCAGCTGAATAAAAGGGGTACTCTCATAAAAATGGGGAGCTGTCGAGGCGGCAGCGGCGCATCACCGAATATGCAAAGACCACTACAGAGACAGAGAAAGCCTGCTTCCTACAAAGAAGTCGTTCGTAGACCCACAAGATATTTTACATCTACCGATAGAAAACGCCTTCGAGCGTACTATTTCTTCTTCCTGCCGCAAAAGAACTTGATCGGTCCAAATCTTTTCAGGCTGCGCCAGCGCTGAGTTTGAGTCAAAGCAGCACGAGCACGTATCAAAATGTATATCTAAATCGTATCTAAAACATCAAGGCATCTGAAACAAAAACAGGCGAGGAAGAAGACAACTTAGGCTGTGCTCATCTACATAGCAGTTGTGACTGTGACTGGCTCGATCATCTCTGTTCTTGTCGAGCAGTTTAGGGTTATCCTTGCCATGTGACACTGAAGACAAATCTAGTCACAGTTTCATTCACTTGAGAAGACAAATCTAACACAATTTCATTCACTTGTGTGGAGTTGGCCGCACTGTGCACTTCCTTTCGATGGCAATGATGACCGCGGTCATATCTAACAATTCTACCGGTGGTACGATCCATCTGCATAAAATTACTAATATTCATTAGAGATACAGCACCAGCGCTCAAGTAAAACATTCAAGAGTCATCTCGAAGGATGAGATTCCATCCTACAGCCATCAGCTTGGCCTCCACCATCCTCCTCTTCTCCACCAATTGCAACCCAATCCATGCACTACAATCCAATCCAGAAGAATCGCCCCAACGCCTCTCCGACACAACAGCCGTCTGCACAGCCTCACAGGGTCGCACGGCAACGTGTGAGGTTGAACTAGACGTACCTGCATCTTGCATTGTTGATGGGAGTAGTAATTGTCCGATTGTATTCTTCTTTCATGGTGCTGGAGGGACTAATGATTGGTTCGGTCGGCAGAGTGGTGTGCATGCTAACAACGTGATTGGAGTTTATCCGCAGGGCGAGGTAAGGAGTCAGCTTTCTCTTGAGTTGTATTTGCGCATATTTTATGTGGTTACTCACACTAACTATATTTTGTCTTTTAATTTTTAGAATGGGTGGAACACCGGACCAAAAAGCAGCAACACATGCACATGGGATGATTACGATTGCACCTCCGATCCCGATGAGGGTGCCTTCATATCCTCCATCATTCACGAACTACGTTTATTAGGCGCACTCGGCAATGTATATCTAGTAGGGAACTCCAATGGGGCAGCACTGGCACATAGGTTGGCATCCAATGCCAACATGGATGATTTGCCAATCAAGGGGATTGTTACAAAGGTGACACAACTACTAGCAAGTCCGGCGAGGAGTGGCCCGGGGAACTTGAATTATAATCAACCAAGTGCAGGTGTACCTCAAGTTTCGGTATTAAACTTGATGGGTGATAATGATTTGCTAATTCCATATGAAGGTGGTACCTCCGGTGTATTCGGTGGGGACACTAACTTCGTTCTGATGAGTGCCTTGGAAAGTATGACAACGTGGGCTGCGCATAATGGTTGTAGTACTGGATATACTACCGCTAGTAGTGTATATGGTACGAGTGGACAGGCAACGTTTTATGACTATTCGGGAGGATGTGATGAGGGGATTATTGTGGAACATTATGTACTTCACGGTGCTGGACACTCGATTGGTGGTTCAGATACATTGGATGGTGTTAGCATTGATTATGATTTGGCATATGACTTCATTTCACGTGTTGAGGCGGGGGGTGGTGGAGGAGGAGGAGGAGGGGGCGGACCACCTACTCCAACTACTCCCAATCCATCCATTTCCCCTGTTGCTATTGGATGTTCTGATGATCCAACCTGGGCTGGGAAATTTAATCCAGCACATACCTGTGAATACGTTGGTGAAGTCCCTGATGTTAGATGTAGATTTGAGAGTTCAGATGGAACGTTGGCATCTGAGGCATGTAGGGCAACATGCGGGATTTGCACCCATGCGCCTACTGTATCGGTCACTACACTTTCTCCAACATCAACTTCCGTGTGTGGATCCTCTCCCATGACGTTGTATGGTTTTGAAGACCAGTCCTCTGATCTAACTGTATCCCCATTCTTACTTTCGGGGGGCGCCAACGACCCTTGGGCTATTGATACGAACGGTGGATGTAGCGGTTCGAACAGTCAACTCACGGCTGGGGCGGGGGGCAATGGTGTCGACAGAAACTCTATCTTGTCCATCGATGTCCCTCCTGGGGCTACGCAAGTTAGTTACTACTACAGTCATCCAGGAGGGTTGAGTACTGGAGATGGGGAAGTATTCCAAAGCCGATTTAGGGTGAATGGTGGCATTCAACTCCAAGAACGATACGAGTCAGATCCTCTTCCCGCTACGTGTGCTTCTTCAGCATGCCTTGAGATACCAGCTGGTTCCACTAGCTTGGAGTTTCGATGCCGAACGAGAAACCCTGGTCAACTTTGTTCCATTGACCATGTTCAGTTTTACATGGATATTAGTACACTCTCCCCAACGTTGAAGCCCACCAAGGTGAGTACTTTGCCCTTCATCACGAATGCATGCCTGTTGAACTCGCATAACTCTTGGATGTACAATGTTAGATTCTCACTCTCTTACACTCGCCTTTTTGTCAACTAACTTCTTTCGCCAGGTTCCTACGAAGGGCCCCACTAGGCTGCCTGTAACGTTGTCACCAACTCCCGGGCCGACACGCACACCCACCCTATCTCCAGTGACTTCGGGGCCTACATCTTCGCCTGTGCCTCGTCTTGATCCTATCGAGTTTACAAATCAATGGATGTCTTCTTATGCTGATGGGGAGGAAAGTTTAATCTACCATGATATTTCTACAATCATGAACTACCAGCCAGCCATGCCGTTACCACATGATGCGCGATACGAGCCAGTTGATTGTCCTCATCTTGAAGCAGGATTAATCGAGTGGAATGACCCAAGTTTTTCTCCTCCCGCCGACGGGAGTGATATCTTAATTCCTCCCTCCTCATCCGTCATTATTCGAGTTGGACAGCTCACCTCAACTCCCGAGAGCCCTTACGGCCGCATTACAATCCCAGAATCTTCGCGTCTTATCTTTGATGATACTGGAGCTGGTGGGCCGACTATTGAGCTGGATACATTGGGTATCACCGTGGAAGGGGCTTTAGAAGCAGGCTCGTCAACTTGCCGAATTGAAGGCAACATCAAGATTACCCTGCATGGGGAATATGGAAACACAGACTCTGTTTCCGATCGTCATCTCTCTGATACTGCTGCCACTGATATGGGACTCAAAGGTATTTTCGTGAGTAATGTTGAAGGTGCTCGTATGGATATACATGGTAAGCTTTACCACCCAACGTGGACAAGGCTTGCCGCTGCAGTGCCTGGCACAGTATCATCCGCCCCATCAGTTCGTAACAGTGAATTATTCCTCCAAGATTGTGTGAATTGGCCTGATAATGGAAAGATTATTGTCACGACGTCTCATGTCAAAGATACCCGGGGGTATAACTTCAATGAAGAAGCCACCATTGCTAACTCTGGGGTACAATGTGTTGTTGTTGATGGAAGGGAATATGGTAAAATCACTCTAACGTCACCTCTTGAACACTACCACCATGCTGGCGAGAAAGAGTATCAGTGTGAAGTCGGTTTGCTATCCAGAAACATCGTAATTCAGGGAAACGATAAGTCTGACCCCATCGATGACACCCCTCTCGAATGTGATTCCACGGCAAGCGGATGGACGAAGATGCCATGTCCTGATACTTTCCTCACAGGCTTGGGAGGTCATACAATCGTCGTCGGTCAAGCACAGGGACGTCTCCGGGGTGTTGAATTTCATCGCATGGGTATGACGAATATAATGGGGCGTTACCCCGTGCACTTCCATCATCATGATCCAGAATCTGGATCTGTTTCCATGATGACAGACTGTAGTGTTCATAGATCTTATTTCCGTGCCATTAGCATCCATGATGCCTTCAACCTCAAGGTTGAAAGAAATACTGCATTTGATATCTCTGGTCACGCATTTTATTTAGGTGAGTGGAAAAGATAGGCTACATACAATGGTGCATATGCATATGAAAGATGATGCAATTGTTCTAACTTTTACTTCTGTTGAATCTCTCAAATCGAAACAGAATCTGGCGTGGAGGAATACAATTACGTGCAAAATAATCTTGCTGCGTTTGTTCATCCAATCAACGGTGCTCAAATCATGCCAAGTAATGTGGTGGGCAACACGCTGCAGAGTGATAAGATTCTGGTCCCAGCTGATCATAGCGCCTCTGGATTCTACATTTCCAATGCACACAACTATGTAGTTGGTAATGCAGCCAGCGGAGGATGGGCAGGTATACAATTCCCTGTTCTTCCAGAGCCTGCGGACAAGACGTTACGGTTCAACGGTGTAGTGCCGAAAGACAGACCCGCTCTCCTTATCACTGGAAATAGTGTTCACTCGTCGTCCTGGTTTGCCCAGAATAGCGGTGCCGTATACGAGGGCGGCTCGCTGTATTGGGCGGAAGATGACTTAGAGTCGGAGACTCTCATCTATAATGCAGGCAGGGTGTCTTCAGAGCGTTATACGCGTTACACCAAGGATGATAATGGAAACGATGATTTCTTCCGTGTTTATAATACGACGGTCTGGCTTGCCAATATTGGTGTCACTGGATGGGGCAAGAGGGCTGAAATCAACGGGTTTGAGGTCAGTGATTTCCAGAACCGTGCAATATTTGTCCTGTTCACGGTGTGGATGAACAGTGTGGTTATCAATTGCAGATCCAGCAATGCGCATCATGTCCCCGATCCAGGAAGCGGATCTAACGAGAAACAATTCAACAATGGCAAATCTTGGTCTGGCTTCTTCACATACGATCATCTGATGAAGCACATCCTCACGAATTGGGCTGTTTCCAACTGTGGTGGTGTTGCGCGTGGTCTGTCTCCCTGGGTTGAAGGAGGCGACGAAGATACGGGCAACTCTGGATTTGTGACAATACCTGTCAATGGGCTTGCCCCCGAGGTACAGCTAGTCTCATCAGGAATGACGTATGACTGGGATTCGCTTGGAGGTGAAGAATTCGTCAATGAGAGCATATTCTTTGCTGCGTCTGGGTCTGACGATATTTACAGTATGCAGGTAAGTTTGTATGTCTCCTGGTAACAATACAGTCTGTGCTTGAGCCTGACTAACCTTCAATTTTTCATCCACCTATTTCAGTATCAATCCAACTGGGAGGATTCCGATGGGTCCTGGACAAATAGGGTGAGTGCAACTAATACGTCCACAGTCATGGGGCCTGCAAGAGCAGGATATTGGTGGCACCTCGATTCTCGGCCTGGCAAGTGCGAGATTAGAGATGGATGGAAATATCCTCAGCAACTTTGCGACAAAGATGATCGTCATCTTGGTAGCATGTTTACCGTCGTTATGCCTCAAGTGAATCAGCAGGGTAGTGCAGTCTTAGCCATGCTCGACCCCAACGCCAATGCTAGGAAGACAAGGCAGGGAAGCATGACTCATTTCGGATTAATGGGTGATAGTTCAGTTACGACGTGCACCCCTCCGCAGACATGTGGTGAGACAACGGCGAGGAGCTGGGATCCTGATCTAACCGGCCCCTACAACCACGAGCAGTACGGAGGATGGTATCTCGCTTTCGACCAGGGAACTCCTACACATCTTTCGATACAAAAGATTCAGCTGGATGATGACTCGACAATGATCCAAGCGATGACATTGCCCCCTGGAACATCCAGTGGTGATATTTCCATTTACGCTGAGAGTAGATCCCGCACCTACAACTTCGCTTCGGCAACTTCTTTAACTGAAGTTCGTAGCAGCATTGACAAGTATTATTATGACGAAGCAACGAATACTTTGTATTGGCGTGTTATTGCTGGCTATGTCAACAATGACGGCACCTATGGTTGGATCGATCGAGCTGATCAAGGCGTCTCTGGCTTTTCAAGGGAAGGCCTGCATGTCACGGCAACTACGTCGAAGGACCAACTTCAAATTCATCTAATAGTTAACTGCGCTACGGATGTCACTGGGGCTTTCTGTGAGACAAAGCCATCCTTCCTTGTTCCTGAAATGGGATGCCCTGATGGCCAGGTTATGGTTGCAATTGACAAGTGTGGCCTACCGTGTGAGCTTCTTCAAGAAGGTTGTTCAACTCCATCACCAACGCCTTCGCCGACATCGGAGGCTCCTACATCTGTGGAACCAACATCTGGAGCTCCTACTACAGCACCCACGCCGAGCTGCTTGATTTGTTCTGATGAAGCCACTCCCTGGATGATAACCAAGAATTATGAATGCCCCACAGCTCCCAACTGGCTTATTAGTAAGAAGTGCAATAAGGACGATATTTGGATTAACAGCAAATACTGTGAGCAGAGTTGCCAAGCGGCTGGGTTCGGCTACCATAATATTAGCTGTTGCGCGTCTGCCGTGGAGCTTATGGAATAATATTCGGTCTAGAGAGGGATAGTTGACTCTAAATAACAAATTAATGTATCAGATAATCTTCTAATTCAATCTCTTTTCTACAGGAGACTCTCGCACAATGGATCCTCTTCGTCGTGCTTATTTTGCCGTTCCTTGTGCCTATTCAAGCACCCCATGACCACACCTATAGTAATACTCAATACGACAAGGCAAGCGATAATAATACCAGCAATCGCACCACTTGATAATCTGCGCTCTATTGGGAAGCAGTTCTGGCCAAATGGTGTCATGATCCACATTCTTGAGGTAAAAAATTCGTCTGGCAACTCTCGGCTATCATCTAGCTTGACGCCATTCTTCCTCACTATGTAACTTGCACCATGCGAGTCGGCTGTAATGTTGAAAGCAAGGTCACATTCACTTTTCGGGACGCACTCGACCGTCCTGTAACTCGAATCAAGGTCGTAAGCCTCATCAATATACTGTGACTCTGTCAGAATTGGATGCTGATCCCGTTTGTCGACATCAGAATAATCAAACACCCAGCTGATACCGTCCGAAGCATCTGATCTGATCACAGGAGAACTTCTCCCATTCACCATGTCATCGGTGTTCCTTTCAGGAGTATGCAACTCAAGTTCAAACAAGTCTTGGCTGTGCTCGTCACACAAGCCACGAAGTGTACAACTTCCCATATTGGTAGTCTGATTTAATGACTTATTGATGGGGTGCCATCTTGTCATTCGATAGGTATTGTTATCCATAGCCAAAGCATATGACATACCCATGATGGGCACATTTTCTGGAGCAGAAATGACGAACGATGAGCAGCTGGCCTTTGGAGTGCATATCGTTTCATGGTAAAGCGGAGATTTGCTGGGCCCAATGGGAACTACTCCGCTCGAGGATGGTACTGAAGCATCACCAGTAACTAACGTCAGATCCCATCCGTATTCATAATCTGCACCAGAAGTAGAGCCATCATCGTACAAGAACAATTCAACGATAGATTCATTGTCTTGATTGCAGCGTGGCTGGCAGCTATCACCAAACTGAATAGAGCCAAATAGCCAGCTATCACCTTTGCTAATAAGCTTCCCATCGTAGAAGAGATTGTAAGATGGCGTGTCAACGTAGAGTGTGGGGTCCCACTGAATAAGATTGCCAATGAGGAATGTGTAGCATGAATTGTCTCTTGGGACGCAAGCTCGATTTCTGGTCAAAGAATCAAAGCTTGTTGAAGTGGCATTGATGATATAATTGCCATTTCGATCTTCAATACGATATGTGCTACCGATGAAAACGAGGTCGCCATTCCAATATTGGAGGTCTACAAGGGCCTCTGAATCTTTGCAGGTGGGCTCGGTGCAAGTACCTACTTCAGTGGAAGTGACAGGGTTTTTCCCATTGAATGGAATCTCAACTCCAATGTCTAGAGAATTTCCATCAAAAAGAATCTGATATGAATTGGTTGGAAGACTTGCCACAACGACTTCAGAGCATTCATTTCTAGGTAGACATTGCTCAAAGTCCACTAGATCTGCGAAGCTGTGGTAGTTTTGAAGAGTAAATTGAGAAGAACCCGGCAGATACAGAAAGGGCTCGTTCTCTGTATCAGCGGTAGGATATGTGCTGTTCCACGTATCTTCCGTCATATTATACTTTACCTCTAGCAAAGCATGACCTTCAGTACAATTCAAAGCAGTTGCTGTAGAAATGGAGGCCAGTAGAGGTAGGAGTAGAGTCGATTTGCTGAATAACATTTGAACTTTAGCAAGAGCTGTAATAATAAATGTAAGAGTGATTTTGTTCTGTGTCTGTTTCGTTTTTGTGATTCATGTGCTATTGGAAGAGAAGCAAGTGAAAGCTCACTTTACTTCACAACTCCGACTAAAGATAAGAAGAAGAACTACAAACAAGAAGCGAGAGTGTCTTGGGCATCCTCAGATTCAGATGTGTATCTTATGCAGAGCAGTGAGTCTGTTACGAGACTCAGCAAGTACTGAATTCCTACATGAAATGGAGACGCGGTCAGACAAAAGTACAAGTCAAAAACCACTTCTCAGGTCAGAGCTTTTTTAACACCACATCTCAGATCACAGCTTTGTAACTATTCTATTGCCCCCCGTGGTCCGATTCCGAACCTGTAAAGCGGGTCGATGATAGCCCTACTCTTCCTCTCCAAGTAGATGTAATTATTATCGTGATCGACGAATGATTCCCCGAGTACTATGACGTCTACAATGAGGAGTGCTATTTGTGTCTCTTTTGATTTACATAATTCGATTTACATATTTTTGAGGAGCCAGAGATTTGGAATTTTGAAAATTTTGCCTCGCCGACAGCCTTCCTCTACACACTCTGCGAAAGGGAAACGATGCAATCGATGTCCTATCATATGCCGACTCCACGAAAAAGAAAGAGAAACAAAAAGGAGACCGTCACACTCCTCCTTGTCAGGTGGAAAACGTCAGCATGCTCCGAGAAACATGAGCAGAAGCTCAGGGACCCAGTCCCCAGTCCTTGTGAAGCGGCGAATGACGGCATCGAGGTCAAAAGAAAAGTATCACTACAAGAAGGAAACAAACTCGAGGTGCCCAGATGCTTGAAGATCAAAGCATCTCGAAATAACCGTACAATATTGACATTGGATATGATGACATCATGAACCGAACACGAAAGAAGAAGAAGAAGAGGGATGAGGAAGGCAACGGGTGATTCAACCTGTCATTCTTTGACTCAAGAGGCTGATTCCAAATGATAACACAATTGCCGATTGCTCGCCGCACAATTGCCGATGCACAATTGACGATCGTTTAAAGCAATTCACCAAGTGTCTCGTCACTTCTTCCATCCCACTTCGGCTACATCCCGGATCGATGCATCTTGTCCAATCGATGCTTCTTGTCCCAGCCACCTGCGAGATTTGCTGCTCAACACTTTGCACCTTTCCCTTCCCATGCAGCTCGCAAGTTTCATGTACATTAGTTTGCGGTGGCAGACTTCCTTCCTCCAACACGGTGCCAGGCTCGTCTTTTGAATCGAACTCGGCGTGCTTGTCCGTGCCGATTGAAAATGCTCATGGAACGGAGTCAATTCAGTCACATAAAAACGAATGGCGTTCTCTCTGATAACCACTCATCTAGCTTTGACGATGAGCAAGATGTGCAGAACTAGTTTAGAGACGGGACACATCAGATATTAATCAGCTGCAAGAAGTGATGTTGTTCATATCATGCATGCTATCTTCAGACGTACAAGTACAAGTGTAAGTGTAAGATGATACTATAAATCATTCATTTAGATTCCTTCAAATGCCAATCAGGCTCTTTGCAGAAGGTGCTTGCTTACTTCATCATTTGTCCACTTACGTGGTGCGTCTTGCGACTCTCATTTCACACTTAACTATTACGACCGAAGGACAGAATTGTATACCGTATACACTTCCCCTCATTGCATATTTTTATATCAGTTGGAATCACGACTCCCTCTAATGCAGAACGACATTAATTGACGCAAACATTTGGTGGACGGCAGATTTGCATCACATTGATTCAGGCCTAAGAGCACCTTAGACACTTTCGCTGCGCCCAAAAGTGCCCCGAATGTTGGCATGGGAGTGTTCTATGAGTTTCGTGTTCGCTTTTGGATGTTCATGGTCTGGCAGAGGCAATACAAGGGATGAAATGTTGTTGGGAGGGCCAAAATACACATTTTGCAAAAATATGTTAAGGCCATGTTTTTCGGGACAATTCCCCCCTCCTCTAGCTTACTGGCCGAAAAAAATCCGGAAGATCGTGACAATCATCAATTATTGTCACACTGCCCTCCACGTCGGAATAGTAGTCACCTCTCACCTATTCATGATTGCCACGATCTTCGGGATATTGTACAGGAAACGGGGAAGGGCTAAGCCCGCTGGATAGATCTCGCCGTTTGCCCCCTAAATGTTGGCATTGAGAAGGCAAAAACCGTCCCACAAAACACAAGCAGCGAGACCAAAACTCAGAACTCTCTCAAAGCAACATAAATAATAACCATGTCAACTAATAATGTCAATATTACACCTCAATCATTGTTTGATGCAGGTAATGATTTCGCCGCAGCATTCCCCGCCGCAGCCACAGGGGATGTAGAAGAAGGTACTACAGCAGCCGCTGCACCTCCTGCTGCTGCAGCCGCTGCTGCTGCGGCAGCCGATGACTCCGATGATGATGAGCAAATGGGAATTCCACCGTCAGCCCCAAACCCACGATTGCAGGAACTCCATGCCAACTTATCACCCAATAACCTCCTCCGCTCTCAACGAGAAGCTAAAACATTTGAGAATTGGCAGTACGTGCACACTGCATTCGTATTATATACTTATTTGAACACGCCGCAATATATCGACGATGCATTCAGACGACATCTAAGGGATGTAGACGCAACCATCGACTACGGTGTTATCACCAATCCTCCGCGCAGATATAGGGGGCCATTACCAATTGATGAACGGAAGAAACGTCACCGTGAGAAAATTCTACGAGAAAAAATTAGTGATGCTTTAGGCCATGGTGGAATGCAAGCACTACGAACCACAATAAACTTGCGGGCGTACACTGACGATCCTATTCACTACGTACAATATTTAATTGCAAAGACGGAAGCGAATGGCAAATTCTTTGTTCCCGATCACTACACGCAGTTAAGGTCTCACTTCAATAACTTTTGCAAGCGCCACCGATTCACTCCACCTCAAGAATTTGTTAGTCTACTTGGCCAGTACATGGATGGATTCCAACGCTTGGCGAATAAAGCTCGGCAGTCCGGCGAGGGAAAGATGCATACTGGATCACGTTGCATGCCGTGGGAAATGTACAGGGACACAACACGCTGGTTTTACTCACTACCCGAGGGTGACGGAATCTTTGGTGCTGCGTGGTCAAAAACTACAGTTAATATGTGCTGTCGCGGAGATAGCACTGGTCAGATCTGCACGAAGCATCTTGTGTTATCTGATAGTGGCGACTCGTTTGGTATTGCTGCTTGTCACGCAAAAGACAGCCAAACAGGAACAGATCCGGTGAAGCTTATTCCGAGGGATTGTTTTTGCAATCCTTTAGACTTCTTTGCGGACTGGGCGTCATCGGTATTTCATTATCTGGTGCTGAATCCGTATGTGCTCAGAGATGTCGATGGGCCACTCTTTCCTGGTGACCGCAAGTCGCAAGCACAGAAATATTCTCGTGCCCTGAAGAAAATATTGGATTTGTATGTGAATGAGGATGATCAGCCATTGTGTCTTACAAAATACGGTGTCGATCCGAAACACATCACTCTATACTCATTGCGAAAGGGTGCTCACACAAGATTGAATTGTGGCTCTACAGCGGCTCCGTCATCTGCGGCATGCCTTCTTCGTGAAGGACATTCTCTTGGAGGAGTCAGGAGCCATTACATTGAAATTGAGAGGGCATCAAATCAGTATGCTGGTCGAATTGTTGCTGGTTTGGACGTCAACAGTGCTGAGTTTGCGGCCTCTTTTCCGGATTTCATTCCGGTCGATCCAGAGACGTGCCTTACACAACCTCTAAGTGATAGGGCATATCAAGCGAAGAAGAATCAAGTCGACAAGGAAGTGATGGAGGTACTGAACGAACTTTTCGGGCGAGAATATTTGAGGAGGTTTCCAGCTATTCACAGATTCCTACGTATCGGCCTTGCTAGCCATTTGATACACCTCGATACAATCGAAGAACTTCTCCCAGAAAGATGTGCCCTCCGCAACACTGCTCTATTTACGAATCCGGCTGTACAAGAGTTGAGGAAGTATGTCAAAATTGCGTTCCCTTGGGATAAATACTATGCTGATGCATCGGGTTTGCCACCACATGTTTTGATAATGGCAGAGTTCAAGAAGCAAGGGAAAAAAATTGATGCATTGGTTCCCAAAATTGAAGAGATGTTGGAAAGCCATCAAATGACTGGCACCGTCTCGGTGTCTCAAATTAGGAGGATTGTAGAATCGAGCCCCACGATACGGAACATGTCAACGGTTCTCGCTGAAGTCTCTGCGCGACTTCAAGATCAGCAAAGATTTTCGAATGCTGCAGCAGCAGATGAAGACAACAGGCCGAGTTGGAGACCAGTTTGATATGTTTGACCATCCTGATGGACACCGACGACACTTTCCTCCAGGATACACTCTTCAGAACTGCAAGCTCCAGTTTATGTATCAGCTATGGCACTGTGGTGATGGGACTCAGCGCATTTGCCCTATCAAAGACTTCACACCAAGAGATCGAAGTGTCTGGTCAAGGAGAATGAACAAGTCTTATTCGGAGCTAAAGAGTTTGATGGAAAGTATTGATCATGCCGCTCGTAATAATAACGTGGCAACAAGGGCAAGGATGACAAGAGCCGATGCACAGAATTGCTTTCTTGCTGGATATAGTGAAATTAACGTGAAGACAACTACGCCTTCAGGTAAGGTGCGTGATATTGCGCAGTTGAAGTGGCAATCTGCTCTGAGGTACAGACAAAAGAAGGTGTAGTGTATAGATCTAAGAGTAGTAGGCTGTGTTTTTTATAAATATTTTCCATTGTTGATGATACTGTGCATCATTATATTGTTTGGCTGGTCAATTGCAGGGCATCTTAGGAATGCAGACGGAGAGTAATACGCATGTTTTGTAGTTTTGTCTTAGAGGTTTTTTTATTGGACCTACATATCCATTTTGTGCACCTTGTGCATATTTTGGATATATGTGGGCATTACCGAAGATGTACCGAAAAACGTGGTCTGAAAAGGTAAATCGAATTTGTTAGTGAGCGCCTAGCAAAAAAGAGCCTCTGACCTGAGAAGTCGTCAGACAAAAAAAATTGAAATCGAACCATCGAACGCACTGACTTGACGACCAATAACGAATGGGAAGATCAACCTCTATGGCGACACCGAGCAAGGAATAGACAGAAGAAGACCTTTGCTTTCGAATGACGGCGGGGGTTTGGGCGAAATCGGCTGTTACGTTGGTTTACGTACTAGTACAAATACGTACAAAAATATGTAAATTGCTCAAATCTCTGACCTGAGAAGTGGTTTTTGACTTGTAGAGGATATTTTTTGCCATCATCAGTTCAACACAAAAAGCCGATATGACGCCATCATTCCTCATACTTCCAATGTACATTCATACTGCTGAACTACTCATCGCCTTCCCACACCAATCTGTTCTAAATTCAATACAACCTTGGCAATATGGCTGATGTGGATTCTGAGATAGGTGGCTAAAATCCTGGCAGCTAGCTGTCATTTATCATCGGCTCATCATGATCATCGTGCCGATGATCACGCACACATCACACATGATCGATCGGAGATAAAAGAGTTTAGCCATCAGTACGCCATTTATCAGTGTCAACTTCATCATCTGCACATACATGGAGTCGTTAGAGCCAATCTTTCGGTGTCAATTGTATAAACAACCCACTTCCAAAACAATAACGCGGAGAGAATAAGTCGAAAGGGATGAACCTAGAAAGGAGACTTTCATTATCAGGCGGGCGGAGAACATGTTAGCTACCAAAGCCACGTTGGTGGAGAGGCGATGGACGTTTGACAAAGGAGACTTCATTCAATGCATGTAACTTAGCAAGCGTCTATTTTATGGATATCCAACTAAGAGTGGAAGCGCTGCATTGATATATACTAACTTGTATTCATCCTCTATCCACATCAGCTTCTAACAAGTATAAAAGAAGATGAATGATATTGATATTGAGCTCGTTCATGTGAAAACTTCTCCATCCTCTCTCATATCCACCTAAACACAAACTCTACAATCCCCTAAGCATCATGATCTCTTTTTCAAGCTGCTCGATCTTCCTATCACGTTGCTCCAAAGCTTCACGGTATCTTTCATCAATCCTTGCAATCTCATCGTTGTTGTCGTATGCTGCCACAATCAGCTCTTTACGCGTTTTCATCACTTCCATTGGCATCCCACGAATGAATTCAAACATCGCTGACAGCATCCTGCTCTCAAATGTTTCACATGATTCTTCTAGAACGCGCCTCCTCTCGTCAAGATCTTCGTCATAAATCGTCAACGATGTACACGGCTTTGATCTTTCGATCCAAGCAACTGCCAGAGGGAGAAACTTCAAACCCCAATGCAAGAGAGGCTCCATATTGAGGTGTGGGTGGCTCATGAGGATTTTGCATCTAGCAGCATGTTGTGGATGTTCCTCATTCAGTTGAAGGTATAGGGAAATATCTCGTGGAATGGTTTCTCCACCGTCTTCATCCTTAATACTGTGGATAGTGTGATTTGAGAGGTAGGTGCTATTGACAATGGAAGTATCACACAGCGCTCTGGAGAAGGCGAGCCATCCTGCTGAAGCAACCGTAATCCAATCGCTCAAATATAAGCTTCTCACAGATTTGTTGCCCGCTAGTCCGCGAGCTAAGAATTCCATCCCATCATCTCCAATTATTATACCTTGTAGCCAGAGAGTCTCCACGCGGCAGCTATCAGATCGAATTGAATCAGACAAATAACTCAACCCTGTAATTGTGATTGATTCATTTCCGTCAAGGTCGAGTATTTTACAATTATTCGCTGCCCCTTGTGTGAAAGCTTGCAGCCCCTCGTCACTGATTCTACATTTTTCAAGAAATAAATACTTCAAATTCATTGGAACATTCTGTAACCAATCAGATAAAGAGCCAAGTCCTGCTGCTGCGGAGGAAAAGTCATTAGATGAGAGGTCCAATCTCTCGAGACCGGTACAAGTCTGCAGTGCTTCTACCAAAGCCAACAACCCCTCATTGCCAATGGAATTTTCGCTCAAATTTAGTACTTTCAAGGATGATCCAATGCCGATCAATCCATTTGACAAAACACCCATTCCTTCGTTACCAATGTAACTATTCCCCTCCAGACAAAGCTCCTTCAATTTACAAACTCCTGATACAAGCAAAGTTCCTAGTTCAGACCAGTCATTGGGGTCAACATTGTTGTTAGGACCAATAGTCAGCTTTTCTAATTGAGATGCACTATGCAATGCTCTCATAATTGTTGTGAATGCATCATTGTTGAGATTATCGATGTTGATGTTCCGAATAGATTGATTGCGGGCGATACCGTCCGCAAAGGCATGAATTTGTTGTTCTCCGTCGAGCAAGTAATAAATGCAGAGGCTCTGTAAACATTGACTTTTGCCAATGAAGTAACCCAGCCAGCCAAAATCGTCGCCTTGACCAATATAGTAATTTTCCCATCCTGCTCTGCCCACACTTAAGTGGTGTAATTTGTCATCGCCGTCGCGAAGCCGTCTGAGAATCTTAGCGTTCTTCGCCGAGGAAGTGATTTCCCCCATGTTGATAATGGCCGCATTTGCCTGATAATAATTATAATCTCTATGCTCCATGTTCGTTGTCGTTGGTCTGCGTTATGATAAGAAGAACAGCCGAATGAAAGAAGATGTCGTTAGTACCATACACCGAACGAAATAATGATCACATAACATCTCATAACATACAACTCGGGCTGAACACCACAACTGCGCATGCCGTATGAGTAATTAATTCTTCTCAGGATTATACTGAGCATAATAATTCATATGCGCCACGATAGTAAGTAGTCATAGCACTCACCGTCACGTTATTGTTGTGGGAAATAGCGAATAGTGAGAGGAGAGCGACAGATTGGGATCTTGCTTTCGGGCAAGATCTTGCTTGTGGAGGGCATTGCCCCTCTTATTGGCCCTCTTCGGGTAAAATTAATACGTACATAGCGTGCAAAGAACGAGTGTGTGCCCGCTCACCCACGTTTTGGTTTTGCCGCTCTTTGAAGGCAAAAAGCGCACAAAATCTGCAAAGGCAAAAACACTTCTTATCAAGAAGGAAGCGAGCGATTACGTGAAGGTGAGTGCATGCTGATCATCCTACTATTACTATATCAACATTATGCCGCAGAGATCATCAAAATTATTATTATATAACGCCGCTCTAGCACCCTAAATATTCACCCTCCTCGCAAGCGGTTTGTGTCTGGTGTGATCAATATCTTTCGGCGTGTACAATACTAACGACAACTTCTTTTGGCTGTTGTTCTTACATAACGCAGACTATTGACCAGTAACCATGGAACATAGAGAGTATAATTATTATGAGGCGAATGCGGCCGATGTCAATCTGGAGGAAATTACGTCCTCGGCTAAGAACGCAAAGATTCTCCAGCAGCTTCGAGATGGTGATCCTACACTAAGATACTTATATTTTGGAGGTGCATTCGGCAGCAATTTTAATATCGGCGAAGGCGACGATTTGGGCTGGCTGGGTTATTTCATTGGCAGAAGTTCATGCCTAACCCGCCTCTTTATTAATTACTTGCCCGACGGAGAAGAGGGACGTGCCTTTGTTGAAGGTATCGCCCGCAGTCAATCTATTCAATACATCGGCATCGACAATCTCAGCAATGATGGATTCACATCAATCATTAGAGCATTACATAGTCTGTCTCAATTGGAAGAGCTATATATTGGGGGTGGCAACAATGTTGGCCCCGATGGCTGGTCTGAGCTACGAATTTTGCTTGAATCGGGAGTTTGTAAATTGAAGCAGCTACTTCTGAAGGGGAATAATTACATTGGTAATGAAGGAATGGATGTTTTGTCGAATGGTTTGAGAGGCATTGGATCATCCTTGAAAGTACTTCATTTGAGCGATAGTTCCATTGGCAATGAGGGATTGTTAGCTTTAGTGGATGGGCTGACCAATTGTACCAGCCTCGAGACATTACAACTCTCTCGTAATGACTTTTCCTCGGCAGCGGCTGGACTGGGCTCTTTATCTGATTGGTTACAGAATTCTCCAATGATTTTGAAGTATCTATTTCTTGACAATTGTAGAATCAGTGATGAGGGGCTACATGCGTTGGCAGAGGGGGCAGCAAATCAATGTAGAGAACTCTACCTTAAAGGAAATGAAACTATCACGACTGTGGGGCTTAGATACTTGTCTGATTCAATTCGATCTGATAGCTGTCGTGTAGAGAGTCTTGATCTAGAATGTATACCGGTTGGAGATGAGGGATTGGAAGTCTTAGCTCAAGGGTTGGTGGGCAATCAGTCGCTGACAAGCTTGGATTTGGGCGATTTACATGGTGATGTTTTGATTACTTCAACAGGGTGGCTGGCCTTCTCCAAAGCACTGTGTGATACTTCCAGTGTCAACAGCACCTACCTCTCAAACCACACTATCTTCAGATTTTGTCTATTCGGAGGTGATGACGAAGTGACTATTCCACCTCGAGATATTTCCCGATACCTCCGACTGCATGAGGAGCATCCACAACATGTTGCTAAATGCAAAATCCTCATGAAGCATCCTCACCTCGACATGACGCCTTTCTTCGAATGGAAGTTGAAGTTTCTTCCTATGGCGGTTGCTTGGTTCGAAAGAGCAATGCCGCGTACAGCGTTGACAATTCATGACCACGATCCTGATTTGAGGAGGCGCGTTCTAGACGAATCAGACGAATCATTTGAGAGCAGGGTGTTGACAGCGATGTTTGAATTTGTTCGTGGAATGCCAATGGAAGTGATGAAAAGTCGTAGTGGATTGGCTTTGGCTGCGGCGTACGACAAAAAGATTGCGATGATTGAGGAAGTAAACAAGATAGCTTTGGAGCAACGTGATAGAAAGAACGTACAGTTTGAAGAAGAGATTACGCGGCTTAAGATTGAGAACGAGAGTCTTAGCGGGATCGTACAGTCGGTGAGGAACAGCGTAGGTGTTTGAGAGAGGAGGAGAAGTTTTACATGAACGAGCTCTGTTTCATTCATCTTCTTTCATACTCTTTAGAAGATGATGGGGATGGAGGCTGAACACAACTTACTACATCAATGCAGCGCTTCCACTCTGAGTTGGATATAACATAAACGCTGTTACATTGAATCCCGTCCCTCTCAATTCATCTACGATGCAGCACCAAACGAGCTGAGGAACATTATTCGACCTTGCTCATGCACCAAGGAGAGATCGAGGGCGTTAGAGTGTGCATCCGGTACGGTACGGTACGGGGCAGAGCACACACAGCGTAGGCTCCCTCTAAAAAGGGACCTATTCATGACTGGTTAGTGTTTTTGTGATTGATTGGTATCGTGTAGATTACCATTGCAATGAAATAAGTAAACCGTTTGTGCATGTTGTTTGGAATTATTGGTATGATAATAATAAAACAGATAATTTCAACAGTAATGATCTGGCATTCTCAGTAGAGATGTAGGACGCCAAACCCAAACTGTTGCTTCCCCTTCTCATAGCATAATAATAAAGACGACGAATGCCCAATATGTTTCTTTGCAGATTATTGTGATTTTCACATCCCAAAAGAAGTTGTGGGCATTTTCAACTCTTCCAAGATAGGTAGAGGTAGATATAGATATAGATATCAAGATAAGGTCAAAGATAACTTCAACTTCGTCGATATTGTCATATTAATAGCCAACCCCGACGACAAATCAAGCTTATTATTGTAGATCGACAAAACACCTTTAAATATAACGATAACTAGAGTCGGCAGCGTGGTCCAAGCACACTTCGTCGGCCCCAAGCCCCAATAAGGAGATCTCCCTTTCCAAGATGAATCGTATCTTTCTTCCAATTAAGAAAGGAGACGAGAAAGTGTGTGAGGCCAGCAACGGTCACTTTTTGTTATGGGCGATTCATTTTTTGACGCCAAAGAACACGCCACCGATTCTCCTCAGAATACATGCCTCCGGCCAGCAACCCCCCTTTGGCGTAGTATAGATGATACACAGCAAGTCAAATATCCGCCAATGAAGCAACATCATCATCTCATCAGCGTGGCACTAGCCGCCCTCCTCTTGACGAAAGGGATATCCGCCTCAGCTTCTTCTATAGCATCGTCACGCTCATCACGGAGGCTCAGAGGAGGACGACGACTATCATCATCATACGCCAAGGCGGGGAAGCAGCAACACGCGGCGTTTCATCACAATAGTAACAGCAAGGCCAGTTATGATGGTGGTTATATACATCATGATGATGGATCTATGCAGGAAGAGGAGGTGATGCAAATTGTTTTTGTGGCGCCTACTCCTCCACCTATGGCGTCGTCGTTGGACGAATCGACTCCAGCAGCAATCATCAATGACGATACACCAACAATCAATGAAGAAATAGACAGCAATAAATGCAGCATGTCGCCTTCACAACACGAAGCGGCATTACGTCAACTCATCCTTACAATTACACCGCAAGAGGTACTTGATGATATAACTTCTCCTCAGGCAAAAGCGTTGCATTGGTTGGTTTATGATGATGCTATTGATCCACCCCTTTGTCCTCCTATGTTGAACAGTGATGATGATGATGATGATGATGCAACATCTGCGACGCTGCTAGAACGGTACATCATGACAGCCTTCTATCATGCTACAAATGGTGACAACTGGAAGGAATGTTCAGCTCCAATAAACAATGTCGACAACAACAAGTGCACAAGAACAATCACCGCTCAAAGTTCCGAGGTACTATCATTTGTCATAGAGCAAGCATTTTCTGATACACCACAACAACACGGTCGAAAGATTGGTACAAATTCATGGCTGACATCCACTCCCACTTGTGACTGGGGTGGACTTGGCTGCTCTTACACCACCACCACCACTACCGACAGCAATAGCAACATCAACAACAGCAACCACCACAACTACTATGCCATTGATCAAATTGAATTTGAAGACAACAATCTATCCGGAACACTCCTCCCCGAACTATCAACCCTGAAACAATTAAAATTCCTCATTCTAGAAAAGGGTCACCTATCCGGCTCCATCCCTCCATCCTACGGCTCCCTCTCCAACCTACGCGTGTTAGACATGGACTACAACAAACTAACAGGTGCTATACCAAATGAATTATATGATTTAGTAGAATTACGCGAATTGGATTTGAATGATAATAGGTTTAGTGGAACGATTAGTACGAGGATTGGAAGGTTGAGTGAGTTGGTGTATTTGCAAGTGGATAATAATGAGTTTGGGGGGAGTGTTCCGGTGGAGGTTGGTGGGTTGAATGAGTTGGGTGAGTAGTGGCTTATGTGTGTGCAGCGTATATTTGTGCAAGAGTTGTGATTCACACTCATTATTGATTTCTGTTCAACTGATCCCATACATTATTTATATCTTCTCCTTACATGACATGCATGATACAGCTTGGGCGGTATTTCATGGGAACAACTTTACAGGAGAAATGCCATTGAGCGTCTGTGAGAATAGTGATAAGGCAAGTCCTCCTGGGAAGATTACACTCTTGTCTGCGGATTGTTTAGAGGATGGCCCCGTTGTTTGTTCTTGCTGTGATTATTGTGGTGAGGCATTGTAGAAAGAGAAGCAGATTCACCACGTAGAAAGAGAGACGAATGAGCGCAAGGCTTAGTTTTGAGGCAGAAACGAGTAAAGATGTATATTGTGAATGCCTGTAGAGGGGTTCACTTCTGAAAGTTTCTTGTTAGTCGACACAAATGAATGATAATGATGTATAGAATGAATAGCTACAATGCACACTTCTCTTTTGCCGGGACACAGCAGAATGCTTCCGATAACCATTAAGCCTATACATTGATAATGCATTCGCCTCTTCTTGCACTAAAAGTTGGAGATCTCACCTAGGTCGCTCGTATAAAGGATCTAGAAAGTAAATGGATAGAGAGGAAAGCATACGATAATTCTTCCTGAGCACTGAATGTTACTTTATTCATATCATATTGTATTCCCGTTCAACCTACGACGTCTAGCTGCCAGAAGGGGAGGGAGAAAGTGACTGTATTTAAACATGTTCATGTAAATGTGGTGCATCATGACTCTTTCTCGGCCTCAAATTCTGCCCTCATCCTTGTCAAGTGCTCACAGTATTCCCCGTGCATAGGCCAGTCGGCTTCTTGGCATTCACGGGAACAATAAGCTACACCTCGGCATCCACTGCAATACATTGTTTTGCTGCGTTCCACCAGCCCACTATTGTTATTGCACTGCAGATTGAAGCAAACGCCCATCTTTGTGATAGTCTTTACTTCATCATATTTCTTTTCCAAGCAAGCGCATTGAATACGCCTCCGCAAGAATTTGACGAGCGTGTGAGTGTCGCCTTCAATCGACATTTCCTTAATTTTCTGCCAATGCATTATTGCTTGAGTTTGATGCAACTCAAATGCGATGTATTGTTCAATGTACCTGGCATAGATAGCAAATTTACGGGCAAGACCATCATTACCATCAAGAACATGTTGCGTTCCATGGTACAACAAGTATGGCATAGCCGATTTCAACTTGGCAGAATCTTTCCACACGACGGCAAATTTATCCTTCGTCGCATCTTCAGCCACTATGAGGCACCCCGGAAGACCCCTCTTACCAGCGTCATGGACTGCATCACTAAATGCGACAATGAATTCAGAGCAAAGATTGTCAATCTTTTCGAAGCCGTGCCAGCATTTTGTTGTGTCGGATGATATCGGCGCGGCACCGAGCTCTAACTGCTGCAATTCTGCCAGTGGTTGCTGCCGTCCATTGGTCGTCTGGTTGTTATTCCCTCTCTCTTCTTTTGCCTCTTCCTCAGCCTTAGCTTTGGCCGCCTTCCTCGCCTTCCCTTGGTTGCGCTTCCTTCCCATGACGGTAAAGATTGGTGCAGTCAAAATGAAACGAAAATGAAAATGCTAGGAGCTCCCGAGTCTTCCCGAGTCCCGAGACTTTGCGCTTTCTCTCATGAACATAAAGGTCTACATACAGGTATTGTATGTTACAAGCATAGACAGAATGAAGACTAACGAACTAACTCTGCGATCGATGTAAGTGCTCAAGGTGGTACTACTATCAGATAGCGCGCCTCATAATATGACGAAGAGAGGCTGCCTTCTGTAACTTTGCATACACCTATCTAGCCCTTGATACCTCCTCTGCATCACAGGTGTCTGTTAGATACAGCAGACTCTTGATCTAAATTCATTGGTGAGGCGAAATTCTGTTTGGCAAGGGTACCAGCAAAGTTGAGATTTTAGGAGGAGGGGTGAGATCACGCTTCTGTGAGAACGAATGAGCACACTGCTTCTTGCTGAGAAACGGATTAAATGGAGAGGAGTATATACAATTCTTCCACAGCATTGCTTGTTACTTTAGACTCATAGAAAAGATCAAGAAAATAAATGGATAGGGGAGTAAATGCGATTCTTCCAGGGCATTAAAAGTTGTTTTATTCAAATTTCATCATCCATGTCTCAGTGCATTATCGTTCAATATCTACATAGACCTCTACTGACAGCAGAGAAGAGCAGCGTAGAAAGTGACTTTATCTAAATATGTTTATGATATTGTGGTGCATTATGACTCTTTCTCGGCCTCAAACTCTTTCCTCTTGGCTGCAATTTCAACGCAGATTTCCTTGTGTCCTGACCAACTAGCTTTGTGGCATTCACGGGAACAATAGGTTATACATCGGCATCCACTGCAATACATTGTTTTGCTGCGTTCTACTCTTCTATCAGGGCACTGCTGGTTGAAGCAAAGGCCCATTTTTGTGATGGTCTTTACTTCACCGTATTTCTTCTCCAGACAGGAGCAGGGAATACGCCGTCGGTAGAATTTGACACGTGTGTGTTCATCCGCTGACATTGCTTCAACTTTACTCCAATTCATTATTGCTTGAGTTTGATGCAACTCAACTGCGATGCATTGTTCAATGAACCTGGCATAGATAGCACATTCATGGGCATAAATATCATTACCTTCAAGAATACTTTCCGTTCCATGAAACAATAATACGACATAATGATTTCCATTTTGGCAAAATCTTTCCACACGACGGCAAATTTATCCATCGTCGTATCTTCAGCATATACAAGGCTCTGCAAAGTACTTTTGCCCCTATTGCCAGCTTCATGAAATGCATCTCTAAATTCGATCACGAAATCAATACACATATTGTCCAATTTTTCGAAGCCATGCCTGCATTTTGTAGCGTCACTTCCTGACGTCGGCAACAAATTGCTGTTGCCGACCTGCAACTGCTGCATTTGCTTCGCCAGAAATTGCTGCCGCTCATTCGTCACCTGATTATTACTCTTTCCCGCCTCTCCCTGGCTTTGGCCGCCCTCCTTGCCTTCCCTTGGTTGCGCTTCCTTCCCATTGCTAAGGTATTCGTCATGGCTGTGCAATGTGCAAACATGCTGAAAAATGCTAAAAAGGCGGGGCAAGAAGCAAGAAGAAGTTTGTTCTATCTCGGCTCCCTTTTACGCTTTTCTACTCAATACCGGTAGGTACCTAGGTAACTTCCTGCTACAGGTAACTATCTCTCACCCTTGAGAGATAGTTCCGACTTTAGCAATGTCTACTCTACAGGTGCTAGAGTGTTTAGGCAAATATGATAGTATATTCAAGCCCGTACAGTATGATGCCTTCCTTGCCTTCTTCTTCTCCGTCCCCTCTTGAGTTTTGAGAGCTTGGATGCCTGTGAATCATGTTGATATTCATATCACTGGGCAGGTGCTCAGTGTCACAGGTAATAAAGCCGTGGCATTGAGATGATAAGAATTGAGTAATGCAATAATTATGAGGTTAAATTGGAGTGAGGTGAAAGCCTCAATCCGACAGACAAAGGCTGACGCATGTCCACTTTAAGTAAGTGGTAAGAATGTCAGTCGTCACTGAGAATGGCAATGACTAGCGAGTCATTGGCGATGCGAACCGTGGTCTAGGCTAAAGGAATACGGTACTGGATCTGGCTAACATAGCCAGTGCCTATGACACTCAGAAGTAAGCCTATTGAAACTAATTTGTCGCTGCCTTGGATGATGAAGAGTCAAACATAGTTAAAGAGGACTATTAGAGGCTTATCCGACATGCTTCTCAATTTATCATAGTTCTACTTAATTATGCGGCCGTTGGCATACTTCGGGCTATCTTACGAGGCCTAGAGCAAATATAGTTGCCCGAAGTGAAATCATCCTGCACCTGTAAGCTTTTCATTTTCATAGCTGTCATGAAGGACTTTGATCCTTTCTTCAACTGCATACCTTTGCTGGTTGCAGTTTGAAGCAGCTTCACTGTCTTTAATGATGCATCACTCATAATGGCATGTTCTAGTGGAGTCATCTCTTCATCGTCTTCGAGCGTAGCTGCATGAATTGAGTACGATAGCAAAGCCCTGATAGATTCATGATTCGGTGGTTGATTGGAAGTGGAGGCATCATTCTCGTCATTGTTGTGGTTGTGATCTTTGAAGAGCACGCAGGAGCTATCACACGCAAAGTGCAGTGGGGTCTTTCCCTCTTCGTCCTGTACCTCACATGCTGCAGGACATGCAAGCGCAATCAGCTTGATTAACGAGGCCGAGGCCTTTGAACCGGCAGCTACGTGAAGAGGTGTCCGACTGAGACAATCTGTGGCTGCTGTCATTTGCGGACATAAGCGAATCATCTGAGCGACCATGTCCAATGGAGGATTGAAGCGAACGGCGGCGTGAAGGAGGGTCATCCCGTTGAGCTCGGAGCACGCCGATATGGTGCTGGTGATGTTTTCGGAAGAGAGTTGGGTCGGATAGGACGGTTGACCGCAATGTCTCCCAATCTTGGAGGATAAGGAGCTGGAGGACGTCACAGATGGAGATGAACATGTTGGCTGATGATGATAATAATGGAGTGAGAAATAATTGAGAGGAGTTGTACCCATTGTCGCACGTATTGTTCTGTCGATGTGTTGGTTCGTTGTATTATGAAAGGCCGCATTCTCACTGTCACTGGTACTCACGTTCCCCAGAGAATTCTGTTGTTCCTTGGTAGGTTGCGTTGTAGTCACAAAAAATGAGTAATAATGAGAAAAAGCTGTGAAAAAAAGGAAGTTTTCGCATTCATGCGACTCCAATTGTCGTTGTTAGTGTGCTTTGCAATGGTAGATGTGCGTGGCAGCTCATTCGAGTTCTTGCAGTCAATACCCACCTATCTATGTTCTCGTTTTGATGTATTTAGTACTTTGTTTGTCTTCCAATCATAATATGGTACTTAACTTCTCATATTCTTCTCTTGGCTTCGAAGAATGTTCCTTTGTGGATGTACTGGCCAATCATCTGGTATCTTACGGGTTATCCTGAAATCAAAGGAAACTTGAGAAGTCTCTCAGTACTTATATATATTTAGCACAGCATGTTGGAAGCAGGGTTCGATCACGCGCACATCTACATATCTAATATTATTGTAAGACAGTGAAGACGCGACGGGTGGTGTTTACTTTTACATATGCACATGTGTGTAGTTGGTTATCATGGTTTGTTCAGACTTAACATCTAGGTCTAGGTAAATCTAAGATGAGGACTCAATGAGCAAGGTCCCTCCTACATCTGTATTGATAGCATAACTTCTAACAATCAGTTGGAAGTACAATAGGAATAGGAGCGTCATTCCAAAGTCTAATTTAATACACACAGTGACTTTAATTCCCAGCAGCATTATTCTCGGCTTCTAACCTTGCAGCAACAACCAATGCGCTTTGTTCTCTGGGCTTCTTCTTCCGCCTTTCTCAACTGTGATGTAAGACGCCCAGCCGTCCAATTGTTTTGATCCTTCGTACGCTCTGTATCAAATCGATTACAGGCTTGTTCCTTGTCCTTGCATTGCACAGCACAAGATAACATCGACCAAGTCCCTGAACATCATTTAAAACCCCAAGAACAGACCAGACTCACTGTCATTGTATTGCCTTTTCAATTCCTCCACGACCAACACATACATGGGACGCATGCCAAGGTCGAGCCAACACCTCCTTGTCCTTGTAAACACTTGTAAGCTGGAAGCGTGTCTAAAGGATAAATAGGCGAAAGAGGGCTTGATGCAGTATACAGGTCTAGAGGGATTTGAGAGTGGCATCGACGAACTCTGCGATTGATCTATATGATTGCAAAGATACAAAGTGACCTCTTTAACACAATTAGAGACTTCTGCGACATTATTCTCGATTTAATATTATGCGGCCGTTGGCATACTTCGGGCTATCTTACGAGGCCTAAAGCAAATATAGTTGCCCGAAGTGAAATCATCCTTATCCTGCACCTGTAAGCTTTTCATTTTCATAGCTGTCATGAAGGACTTTGTTTGTTTCTTCAACTGCATACCTTTGCTGGTTGCATGTTGAAGCAGCTTCACTGTCTTTAATGATGCATCACTCATAATGGCATGTTCTAGTGGAGTCATCTCTTCATCGTCTTCGAGCGTAGCTGCATGAATTGAGTACGATAGCAAAGCCCTGATAGATTCATGATTCGGTGGTTGATTGGAAGTGGAGGCATCATTCTCGTCATCGTTGCGGTTGTGATTTTCGAAGAGCACGCAGGAGCTATCACACGCAAAGTGCAGTGGGGTCTTTCCCTCTTCGTCCTGTACCTCACATGCAGCAGGGCATGCAAGCGCAATCAGCTTGATTAACGAGGCCGAGGCCTTTGAACCGGCAGCTACGTGAAGAGGTGTCCGACCGAGACAATCTGTGGGCTGCTGTCATTAGTGGACATAATCGAATCATCTGAGCGACCATATCCAATGGAGGATTGAAGCGAACGGCGGCGTGAAGGAGGGTCATCCCGTTGAGCTCGGAGCACGCCGATATGGTGCTGGCAATGTTTCGGAAGAGTGTTGGGTCGGATAGGACGGTTGACCGTAATGTCTCCCAATCTTGGAGGGCGAGGAGCTGGAGGACGTCACAGACGGAGATGAACATGTTGGCTGATGATGATAATATAATGGAGTGAATAATTGAGAGGAGTTGAGAGGTGTAGAAGTATACGTATGGAGTGAGAAATAATTGAGAGGAGTTGAGAGGTGTAGAAGTATACGTGTCGCACGGTCCACTTCAACGTGTCGATTTGTCGAGGATGTGTTGTTCTGATTGCTTCTATCACAACCAACTTTCGCCAGAGAATTCTGTAGCACCATAGTTTCGCTTGGCTGCTGCTGGGTTCGCAGCTAAGGTTGGTAAATATGAGAAACAAAGTGTGGCAAATAGGACGAATTCGCACTTCTCACAAGAATTGAACGACTAAATAATAATGATATCGTAAGATTTGTGATTTGTGGAAGGATGGTTCGCATCTACCTGAAGAAACTAAAGACCAGTTGGAAGTGCTTGGAAGGAGGGTTCGCATCTAAGCAACAGTGGAGTTAGTTGGGTTCGCGTCTCTTGCTTGTGAGACAAAGTTCTACTCCTATCTACTTACTACAAAGACATTTGGGGTGTAAGTACTCCTACTTTTACATGCAGAGAATTCCATGGTAATATTGTTCAGGGCTGACTTTACTTAGATGACACTTCAAAATATCTTACCACAGCTGGCCTGCTGTGGCGAACCAACCCTCACCGGAGCTGTACACTCAACGAGTGAGGTCCCTCCTGTATTGTTAGCATAAATCGTAGCATAATCTAATAATTAGTTGGAAGTAAATAGTAAGAGGAAGTAATAGGAGCGTCTATCTCAATCAAACATCTCATCTCGGCTTCCTTCCTTGCAGCAATTCGCTCTGCGCTTCTTCCTCTGACTCTGCCTTTCTCAACTGTGAGGAAGAGCCCAGCCGTCCAATTATTTCGATTCTTCTTTTCACGCTCTGTTTATAGCTTGTTCCTTGCATCGCTCTGACATGATAAAATTGACCAAGTCCAAGTCCTGATCATCATTTTATCGTCTACGAACAGACCAGACTCACTGTTTGCCTCCTCAAATCCTCCATGGACACATCACATGGCTCCTCTCCCACTCCAGATCGAGCCAACCTCCATAAGGAAAGCGTATCCTAAGAATAAATAGGCGAAAGGGCTTGGGTCAGTACAGGTCTACAGGTATTTGAGAGTGACATCGACGGACTCTGCGATCGATCTTTGATTGCAGTGCAAGTGACCTCCGGGCGGTACTATCAGATAACACTTCTCATACTTGAGAGGCTGCCTTGACTTTGCATACATCTGTCAAGCCCTTGCCGAGTTAATAGTAATAGATGGAGAGGAGTACGATTCTTCCAGATCATGAATGTTGTTACTTCATTCCTATCATATTATGTTCATGTCTCAGTGAGTGCATCATCGTTCAATATCTACATACTTAGGCGTCTACTGAAGCAGAGAAGAGCTGTATGTCTGCTGACAGCAGGAGAAGTGAAGTAGAGAAAGTGACTGTATCCAAACATTTGTAGGAATTGTGGTGTGTCATGACTCTTTCTCTCAGCTCCTCGGGCAACAAATCATCACACTACGCAACTGTGTGGTTTGCCCACATCAGCAGCTTTTAAAAGTATCCCGCATTCACCATCGGCACCGCCCGGCAGCGCGGACCGTTCAGCACCAATCTTTCTTGGTTGAGAGAAAGCGACTCACTGTCACTGGTCCATCCACCACTGCTATGCCACCCATCATGGATCACTCGCGCCACATTTTTCGAAGAGCAAAGATGGCTTCGGAAGACCACTTTTGTTTATTTGTGGTTATAAAGGTGACACCAAACCACAAAGCAACTAATACAGCAAAGAGCCCCCCTTGCTTCACAAGAATACATAGTAGCAGTGCAACAACATTAAAGAATCGCAAGCACATATATACAAATTTAACATCATGAGCAGCGACAAGGCCACAGCGCCAACACTCGCCCAAGAAGGTCTAGATCTACAACCGGCATGCGTTTCATTTGCAGTTGCCCCCCTCATCATCGTACTGACAGGTGAGTTTCTTATAGTGTGTTATTTATTATATGTTGGTGGTGTGTTTGTTCGAACGACGGCAGTTGAAGGCAGATTGAGTGGTGCATGGGGTCATTGGTGTGGAGCAATTGATGAGCAGTGCAATCATATCGTGTCATTCTTTCTCACAGATCTAAATGATACTATTGATGACAACACATCATCTGCGCAGTTGATGAATGGTCTATTTATTTATATTTATAGATTGACCTCTCACCAAATCTCTGCTTCAATAAATTTCTGTGTCCTCTACACTGAATTCCACACATCAAATTCATTCACATCAAATCATTTCATTCCTAAAACTCTACTTTTCAATTCTACAGCGGAGTGCCGTACATCACCATCCACGCACAACGAAAAGCACGTGCCATTTGGAAATTAGTTCATTCGATTGAGTTGACGGAAGGGTTGTTCTTGGACTCTGCTGCTGATGATAATGGTGATGGATTAGACGTGAATAATGGAGTAAATGGTGATGGAGTGAATAATGGTAACAATGGTGATGGAGTGAATGGTGGTGATGGAGGGAATAATGGAGTGGGAAAAGTAGTGAACAAAGCAACAACCGAAGAAGATGATATCGATAGTGACGATGAAGTGGATGATGAGGGGGAGGAGTTGTTGATTGAGGGGGGTGCTGGGTCGGTGTCTCTGGTGAGTTTTTGTAATTTGATTTGTGTGTTTGGTATGAGTTTTTGTGGTTCTGTTTGGCTTTGTGGTGGCATTGCTGTTATTGTTGTGATTACTCATTTCACCAACCAATATATATGTGACTACCTCTGCTTCGCTTGAACTATAATTGATACTCACCACCCTTGCTAACCCCATTTTGCCCAATTTACACCCACTCTTTCAAAAATACCCAACATTGACTACACAAAAAACACAACAGCACGCCCTCTCCAAAAAATGCATCCGACTACACACCCAACTAACCTCCCTCTACTCCCTCAAACACAATGGAATTTCTCAATTTGAATTAGCGCAGATTGTTCTCAAGGTGTTGACTTTGTTGAGTGCCACTGTTGGTCATTGAAGAGGATGATGGTGCTGTTGATAATGGGAGTATTAATGGTGCAGTGGAAAAAATGGTGATTAATGATGATGGTGTAGAGAAGAAGGGGAGGAAGGTGACTATTTGTTATGATGACATGGGGGGTGTATTATTGGAGGTAAATTTAGTCATGAGGAGGAAGAGGATTCCATGTTGGTTAGGTTGAATGATGGACGGAGGGGTTATGAAGAACTTAGTGTCAAATTCAAGTGGTGGACAAAATGATGCTCCCATGAAGGACGCCGCTGCCGATGATAGTGCCACCAAACAAAAACAACATCTCACGATATTAATCTCGGAAGGAAACTTCAACAACACCCAGTCATCAAATCAAAGATCGGACATTGCAACTAGCCACTGATTTTGGACTACCGTACAAGACTATCGATGGGATGGATCCAGATCAATTGCAGGAAACGGAATGAATTGTTTGGGATTAGCGGTGTTCGGGGGAATTATCCTCAGGTGTTTTTAAACAAGAGGAGAAGGAGAGGGGGAGGTGAATGAGTTTTTGGGGAGTTGTGAATGGTTTGAGAATAATGCGCATGAGTTGGGTGAGAGGTTGGCTGGTGGGGTAAAGGAGGAGGTGGTGGAAACGACGTCAGTGGAACAATCGACTCGTGTTGCTCAAACAAGTGAAGAATTGGAAGAAGATTTAGCACGTCCATTTGCACTCCCTAATCCAGCACGACAGGCGTTGTTGTCTGTTGTATTGCTCTTACTGTCAAAGAAGGGTACCTGGCGATCAGTTTCCAATGCAGCATTATTCCCGGAGGGTGATCCAAGTAACAAGGATCGTTGGATGTTACTATTGAAATGGCGTGCATTATTATCAATGCTCCTCCGCCACTGCACCATATTTGGATGAGCACAAGGCTGGAGCCCCGCCGATGGAGGCTTCCTCAATGAGGAGTAAGATTCTCAAGAGTACTGTGTCATTGATTCGTAGTTGTCGGTGTTTCTTTGATCAGGGTGTACGCCCTCCCGGTTGGAAGGGGGGTGCTTCCATAGAGCTTGACGCTACCGCCCGTGCACTCTGGAAAATGACCGAAACAGATTTGTTGTATCATACACATAGCAACTCGTGCTTTCGTGCACAAATAATGCTGTATCTGTTCCACCCGTCAAAGTGTTCCTCTGCGTATTATTTGGAGGTAATGCCGAAATGGATGGAGAGTTGGAGGAATGTCGATCGTTGTCCGGAGTATGACTATTTGTGGATGGTTATGTTTAGTAGGACGAGGAAGTATATTCATCCTAGAGATCATGATTGGGGTGCATTGAGACGGCATTTGTTGACACAGTGTGGATATTGGTAAGAGAGGAGTGAAAGTTGTTGAGTTCTTTGTTGAGTGACTGGTTGATTGTTGTACTCACACTATCATCTCGTCTTTTCCCTTTAGGCTTCAAATTCCTTTTGGGGGTGTTTCATCGGATAAATCATTCCCTCATGCAGCACAAGCAGGAAAACGATCGTTTCCAAGCCGTCTTAAGGCGTTTGTTGGAACTGGATCGAAGTATGAAGAGGGGATCGATTTTGTGGGGAGGGTAACGAAGCTACTGATGTTTTGTTCTGGACCGCACACAACAACCGAAGCCAACGATGCGGGTATGGGCAGTGAGGAACCTACATTATCAGAGGGAACTGTGGAGCTTCTCTCATTTTTGAAGTTTGTAAAGCCATACTTCAACCCATCCAACACTGGTTCTTGGACATTCCCGTTGGGGGCATTTTTGCATTATCTATCCTACGAAGTGAGCCACAGGATGGGTATTATGGCTGCTTTGAATGTATTGAAATCTTCACACCCAAACTCCTACAAACAGCTTTGCAATGACGAGCCATATTTGAGTTGTATCGAGCTGCCAGGGCATGAGATAGTTGCCTTCTTAGACACTCTCCTCCCTTTGTGTCAGCAGGCACTTTACAGCAAAAACGGCAGCGTTAGTCACGCCGGTGAAACTGCGCTGTTGTACCTTGCTCAAGTAGATCCTGTGAGAGTGGCACCACCCATGATTGATTTTGGTCTCCGTGCATTGGATATTTCTTCCGTCAACTTGGCTCATCAAGCGCCATCTGCATTATCAGCTTTGACACGATTATTTCAGCCTGCTCTGCGTCAGTGCCCTACCATGGTCCTCTCTCGACTTCCTGAGATGTTGCGTTTGTCTTTGGCTGGAATTGACAGTAACGACCAAAACAAAACAATGAGAACTTTAATCTTTTATCGAAATCTCGTGATGTGGCTCCCTGCTGGAGGAGCTCTTAACATTGCCCCGGATGACAAGGAGACGAAAGGAACAATTCAGATTGGCGAAGGTTTGATGGATCAACGTAATAGCATCGTCGGTTCTACTTCGTATAAAAATGCACTGGCATCTCTCCCTGAGAGTTCTATTCTGGCCCAGAAGAATGCTGCTATGCTGGATACGGATATTGACTTCGATACGGTGATGGAGGAGGCAATGTTGGCCATGAGCGACTGGTCTTTAGCATTTCTCGATCGCGTCTACGAATTGCTAAGAGCTACTGGAGAGCAGGAGAAGTTAGGAAAGGGCCATAGTGGCTACGCGGCGACCCATGGATCGATGGACATTGCTATCACAAAAAATGTATCCCGGATCATGAAGGAAACGTTGACTTACTTCTTTTCGTCAATGGACACTGAAACTTACAGGTCTGCGTTGCGGTCTGTCTCGAAATTCATTGAAGAGGAAACCCTGCCTTTTGCGGTGAAGGACGCATCACTACTTTGCCAGGCGGTGTGCATGACTAGATTTGACCTGAAAGATAGTTCTGCCGATGCAAGCCCCGGGCTTGATGCTCTTGTGCCAATCTTGACGGAAGACCTCGAACATAGGTCAACGAAGTCGGCAATTTACCGTCTTAGATGCCTTGCTGGCGCTGTCAGATATGCTGGTTCGTCTGTATTGAAGCACCGCGATAGCATTGTTGCTGCCATTACATATGCTCTATCCCAACCCGATGATAAGGTTTTGTTCAAGACTGGATGTAAGCTCCTTCGGCACACACTATCTTCTCAGTGCGAAGAGTACCCCATTGCTCAGTCGTCGCACCCAATGAAGAGTGGTACTAATTTCGTTCCTGGAGCATGCGCTGAGTTGAAGCGTGACGGCGTCCGTTGGTGCGTTCCGTCCGGCAAATCCATTGACTTCACCGTCGATTTGGTCGGCCGATTCTGTTTGAAACGTCTTCGTAGCCTAGGGGATACTACTGGAGATAATAATATACAACGATGGAGGCAATCACTCCGTGTTCTTCGTTACACACTAAGAGGCTGCCTTGGCATTCTTTTGGATGATAGTGCTGACACAATTCTATCTCAAGAAGGCGAACTTTGTCCAAAAGAAAAGGCGACAGCTTCTCTCATCAAAAGCTCTTCGCCAGAGTCACAAAAGATCCTAGGTGATCTTCGTCGAAGGTTTTGCTTTAACTTGATGGATATTACGTGTGTTATTGCTAAAGGTACGGTTGACTGCGAATCGAAATCAGATGAAAGTCAATCGGATAAGAAGGAGGGTGGCCTATCAATCAGTACTGACGCCAAAGTATGCAATGAAGTAATTGAGATTGCAGAGCTTTTACTCACTCGAAGAGGAGCCCAGTACCAATCGGGAAGCGGGAAGACTATTTGGAGGGGTCAAAAGGAGATTTTGGTGGATTTCTTTCTTACGTCTGAGTGCGATTATATTCAAAATATCTTACTCCGGGCAGATGACGAATCCCAAAGAGGCTTAAATTCGCTATACAAAGATGGAGAGGAGTCTGGGAAGAATATCTCTCGGTGTCTTCTTGTGAACAGGATTCACATCGCCAATCAAACTCTCACTGCATCTGCTTCATCGCAAATACCTCGTCGGCTGAAAAAGCTTCGAGATGGAGCTGGAACGAACGCCACAATCCCAGCAAGTCTTTTCACTCTCGAGATGAACATGGAGACACTCCAATCGCACTTGAGCAGTGAAGAATCACCCTACAAAGATGAAAATTGCACCTCCCTTCGTGCGTGTGAAGCGGTGATTGATGGTTTGTGCAATCTTTCGTGCCATCCAAACATCAATGTGCGAGGCAATGCCCTCAGCATCACTGACTTCCTGATGACTCGATTTGGTTGGGTCGTGAAACACCGCACATCACGTTTGCTCTCGGCTATATCACTTCGTGACGATGACCTCAAGGGAGTTGATGGTATTCCGTCCACGCAGGAACTTGTAACTCAAGTGAATGCACAAGGTAGACGAACTCGTCTCGCAGAAGTCGTGAAAGGTGTGCTGAAGCTCGTCTCTCTTCCTAAGATCTTGAAGCATATGATGTGGAACGAAACCGATCGCTTTGAGCTTGTCAAAACAGTGTGTGGTACACAGCGATTGCTTTCGCTGCTGCCACCAGAAGATGTCGCAAAAGTTGTATATTACGTCAATTCGATCTTCCTTCTTTTTCGTTCAAGAAATTTCTCACTGCTTCGGGTTTCTCAAGCCGACCAAATGGCGCACGAATCTTGCTTAGAATTCCTGATTGATATGCTTCAGGACGGATCAAAATCGGCAACAGCACCAGATGAAAAGAGTGATGAGGTGGCAGATGACTCTGATGCTAGAGAGATGCACTGGAGAGATCGTCTTGTTGCATCATGGTTTCTTCTTCAATTTGTCGATGAAAAGGATCTTGTGACTACCAAGCCTCAGCTCATGTCAAAAGTATGGACAACTTGCTTCACACTTATCAAAGAGGAGGTGGGACAGCCCATACAACGAGTGTCTCTGGGGTTACTAGGGCGATTGGTCTCTCTTGCATTAGTTGACATGTCGCAACCCGAAAGCATTGGAGCGGGGCAACCAGATGTCAGTCTTCTTCGAGATTTCTTTACGAGTGAGCAGGCATGCAAGGCGTTAGGGAATGCCCTTGTATACGACCATCGCGAAGACACTAGCGTTGGTGGAGGCCATGGAGCCCAGTGGTCGTCTGGAGTTCAAGAGATCATTAGAGATGCCACTGCTAACCTTTCGACAAGGACATTGTTCCCCTTCCAGAGAGTCTCGGTTAAAACCAGTATCTACAAACTTCAGCATTCACAGCTGCTATGCAGCGCTTTGTTGGCAATTGGTTACGAAAATGCTAAGGTAGCAGTGGGATACCTCCTTGCCCAAGCGACAGAATTAGTAGCTTCTCCTCCATCCGAAGATCAGAGGAATCAACAGTGTACAGCAGCTGAGATATTTGGAGGTGTGTGCAGAGCGATGCTGCTGTATAGCACCACTCCCGAAGACAGAGAGATCATTTGGGATACGCTGTTACTTCCATTCCTAGAGGACGCAGTGCAAAAGACTCCAACGTACATTATCGGAGCCTATTTCGATGCATGCCGTTGGGGCATTCACCATTTCCCTCCGAAATATTTCTTCCCTCTTTTGAAGTTCACGGTGATGAAGGTGCAAACCACGTTGTGGCAACGCGACGGTGTTGAGGAAACCGAGCAAGGCAGTGGAGTGGCAACGGCGATGGCAGATCGATTTGCTCTGCAATCGAAGTGGCTTTATTTCATTCAATCAGTCCTGATTGAGTTGGATGGCGAAGATGATGTAGGGGCCACGTCGAAACTTCCATGGTACACTGCGGGTCTGCTTCATGACAATGTCGTAGCTTCAGAAGGATCAAATGACGAAGAAATCGAGCTGGGGCAATGCTGGTCGCATGTTTCTGAAGCTCTTATTCCATCGCTCCTCAATGCTATTGGACATCCATACGACAAATGCAGAGACCACATCGCTTCTCTATTATTTCGTATGTGTTATTGTCATCGTAAGTTCATCAATACATTAAGTTATGGAAAGGGGTCACGCAGCAATGATCCAGGAATAACAATCATGAATCAACTCGTCGGTATTCAAGATTCGACTTCTTATTCATTTAAGGAAAAGAATCGGGCGCTTGGCACCGCGAGAAAGTTCGTCGCGTATTGTGTTCATTGGGGAGACGCCAAGCACGAGTATTCACAGTTCATAGTGCCGCTCCTGCCTCTTGCATTCAAAGCACTTCAAACTACCGAAGGAGAAGTGTCAGTTGAAGATCGTGGTATTGAGGCTGAATTGGTGAAAGGATTTAGATACGCCATTGTGAGTGCTTGTCTTTTATTTGTGTGGGTATTTACGAAATATCTATTTCATTTCCCTGACTTCTTATTTTCTCCTATCTTGTTTATTATCACTTTTACCCGTCTCTAGGCTGATATCAGCACGTCGTGTGTCGTATCGTATGGAGTGTCAAATGATATTACCCGTGTGCTCGCAATTCTAAAGGAGATGTCTGAACACGACAATTGGCAGATTAGACAAGCATCTGCTCACTTCTTACGTTGCTTCCAAGGTGTCCACAAATTTTTGTTCTCCCAAGAGCAGGCTGAAAGTTCACTATCGATTGCAATCTCTCTTTTGTCAGATGACCGTCGTGAAGGTAAGGACTCACCTCATTATTTTACCTCGATTTCTTTGAATGCTCAACTAAACACTCACAATCATTGCTTTTTCGTGACAGTCTCAAATGCGGCAACATCCGCTCTCACTGGGATACTTGCAACAATGCCACAATCCGCACTGGAGGATCTCGTGGCGAAATACATTAGAATTGCTAACAAATCTATCAAGAAGAAGAAAAAGAAAATCGCAGACGCAGATGTGTCCAAGGAGGAAGTGGAGGAGAAGGCCGTCAAAGAGAAGCAAAGGGCGAAGAGGCAGCAGAGATCGGTGTTCGTTTTATGTGCCGTTGTGATGGGACGGCCCTACGATACACCGCCGTACATTCCTGAAGCGTTGGCAGCCTTATCAAAACATTCCTTTGAACAGCGAGCCTCAATGGGTGTGAGAGATGAAGTTAAACGTGTATGTAGTGAGTTCAAGCGAACCCATACTGACAACTGGGAGGCCCACAAGAAGCAGTTTACTCAAGAGCAACTGGAAGCATTGGAGGATGTAGTTAGTACCCCTCACTATTATGCGTAGGTAGGCGTGTTATGTGAAAGATAAATAATAAGCTCTTTCGTTTAATTCCTATGTTCTACTCCCCCTTTCGTTCGTCCCTTCACATCTTCGCCTCATCCGCCCTCTTCCTCTTTTTGGATGCCTTCTCCTCCTCATTCCTTCCCCCATTAGATTGCCTTTCTCCATAGCTCCCACACTTTCTCTTAAGTTTGACGGAGCATGTCACCAAGTTTGCCACAAGCTCCCGTACTGAGCTGTAGGGACGCTCCAACACATACATGATCTTATAATACTTGTCGTTATCAAACTCGTAACCCAAATCACCCTTCTTCAAGTCGTCTCCCTTGGTCTCGTACTTCTTTACTTCTAAGACGATTGGTTGCAGACATTCGGGAGACATTTCTTTTTCTATTTGCTGCAATCGCTCCCTCATCTTCCTGTTTTCTTCTTTCAGCTTCCTGTTTTCCTCTTCCTGCTGCTTGTTGTGTTGTTTCAAGTCGCCATTCTCTCTTTGGAGTCGATCTACTTTCTCCTGAAGCTTGGTAATATCGGTTGCATGGTCTTTTTTGTCATGAAGCCCTTCGATATCCATTTCCTCCTCATTCGGATGCAATGTGGAGTCAAGAGGGGGGAAAGCATACTTTGTAATACCATCATCAGCGAACCCAGCACAAATTTCATCGACATCGAAGGAATGTCCCAGTTGTAGCTGCAAAATGAAGGCGTAAGAGTCGAAGTCAGCAATGGCATGTAACCTATTCATCTCTCAAATTTTCTCACTTACTTCATTTGCTGCAGCGGGTGAACTTGGCTGATCTGATAGCAAACTCGCCGCAGTCTGCCCTTGTAAAGTCACAGGAGGTTGCTTTGCAGGAGGTCCCGAGATACGGGACAAAATAAATTGACGCACACGTGCAAAAGTCTTCAGATCTCCCAATGTCTTACTTTCGCTCTTCTCTCTTACTTTTGCAAGGTGCTCCTCGCTATGGTAGTGTTTTCTCATCTCAGACTCGCCCGGGAACGAATCTGCCATTTTCTTTTTGGCTTCCTTAAGTAAATCGTCGATTTTCTTCTTGGTGTATTCGAAGCTGATATTAGCTCTGTCTGTCCACTCGTGGATCTTCTTTGGACACGCCCCAGGCTGGTCATGATCAGATAGAGCAACTCCCTTCGGAGCGGAGCAAAACGGTTTACCTTTGCCTTTCGATTTATCTCCAACAGGAGATCCTTCAAAAGAAGGTACGCCGTTTTGTTCCGCTCCCATGAGCGCTGTATTAGAATGACCGGCCGAGGTGTCCGCACGTAATCCATCCATGGTACAGAAGTAAGAGCTCTTAATCAGAGAACCCTAGCATTGCATCGTTAGTATCTGCTGCCTTAGAGTGGTCCGAGGGCACCCTATTATCAATTGCAGAGAACACAAGTGTTATGTGCTCTGCCGACTGCCGTTGAAAGCTCATGAGGATTCATCGTCAACGGAGACTTTTCTGTGAACTTGAAGCATGCTGCCGCCCTCCTCGAATGTAGCCTACGCCACGTTCCCGGCAAAGTGAAATCTGGTTAGAGTGACTCTAGGTTGCATTCTATCAAAGCTCTATTTAGACCAAGCCACGTCCCCGGCAAAGATAAGCTGGTAGATTGTGCTGTGAAATTTTCTCAGCCGACAAGAAGAAGACACATGCGTAAGTGGATGATGGCGCTTTTATTTTTGGGCGATACTAAGCCGGGTGATACACACAAGCTGCACTTTCTTTCTTCCCTCCAACATTGGACCAACCGTTGCACACATCAATCAGAGTTCTATTGCATGTAATCAATCTGCCTCGCTCGATCAACATCATCCCTCAGCTGCAAATGTCCCGTCCACTTCTTCCGTAAGTACTTCTCACTCCTCATCTCCTCCATCCGACTCCTCGTCCTATCAAACGCAAACACCTCATCACAATGCTCATTCTCCAAATCAACCTGAAACATCTCCTCCGGCTTGGTCTCAGCCTGAATCACCAACTTGACATGATTCTCATACAACGCATCAATCAAAGTAATCCACCGCCGTACCAAATTAACCTCATGATACTGCAACTTGGGCACATCCTCAATAAACACCGTATGAAACCGCTCTCCAATCGCCAAGTAATCCGCAGCACCAGCAGCCCTGGCACACAAATCACCAAACGAAAATCTCGCAATATTATACTCCTCACTTGCCTTTGGAACAAATACCTCACGTCCTTGCACATCCAACACCATGGAATTAATATCCGAACCTCCTTTGGTTAACATGTGGAACAACTTGTCAAACCGTCGTTTCGTCGCCCCATCATTTCCCACAAAATACACACGTTGCTTGCCACTATCATCATAACTATCATTCTCATCATCCTTCTGCACCAACCGATAATCCATATCACTCTCCCACATACTCACAACATGACACTCCTCCTCCAACAAATCAATAAACGGCAAAAACAAATCACGCTGCAATCCCCCCTTGTACAAATCACACGGGGGGCGATTACTCGTGGCAACAATCACTGCTCCCCTCTCCAATAAGGCGGTGAATAATCGTTTGAGTAAGAGTGCATCGGCAATATCGGTTACTTGGAATTCATCGAAGCAGATGATTTTACCGTGGGAGAGTGTGGTTTGAATGACGTGGTTGATTAGGTCGTTGCCTTGGAGGGAGTGGGTTGTTTTGGCGGTGTGCATTGATTTGTGCATGTTGAGCATGAACTTGTGAAAGTGTACTTTTTGTTTGATTTTGACGTTGTTGTTGCGTGTAGATGATGAGAGTGCTTCTGTTGCTTCTGTAGTTGTAGTTGTATGATCATTCTCATCATCATCATTAGCACTGAACGGATTGTCCGGTAACGAATTGTAAAATAGATCCATACAATAAGTTTTACCACATCCAACTCCTCCATGTAGATACACTCCCTTTGGCTTTTCTGTTGCCAATGATTGTTCACTATGACTGCCCAATGATGATGATGCAGCATTACCGGAAGAAGGAGTAGAGTTGTCCCCCCAAGAAGAAAATAAACTCGCTATACTCCACCCATCACCACTTCCATTGACATCATCACTAGCATTGCTGTGATCATCATCATTACAATGAAACGAAGGAGAAGCGACATAACTCAAACAATCGACACGCAATCGATCTAATTCACGCAAGGCACGTATCTGATGTGGATCACGTGTGACCTCGCCTGAGGCGATGAGTGATTCGTAGTGTTCTAGTAGGCTTGATGCCTCTATGCTGATATTGCTGTCTGAATCATCAGCGGAAGTATTGTTGACGTTATTTATTGCTTGCTGTACTGCTGTTGGCGGTGGCAGCGGTGGTGAAGATGATGATATTATTTCGCAACTTTGATCCATGGAGGATTTCACCGTGCTAAAATAATTGACACTGTACTGATTATTGTAGCATGGTGTTGATCGAGCAGCAACAGCAAAAGCAGACGACGGAAATATCCGACTATCATGGCAACGACTACTCGTCAAGCTGCAGTGAGATCTTCTATGAGCAGCGTCGCTCTGCCAGCAATGATGGAAATGCCGATGGATGTTTTTTGGCACATGATGTGAGCATCTAGTTGTAGGGGCGGCGAGACACCTCGTTTGAAATTGCAAGATGATTTTCTGCTGTCGTCGTCCTTTCCCGAGGAGGGATGCTACTGCTGCTGTCATCGTTGATATTGCTTCTTTGGACCGCGGTTGCTTTGGATAGGCGGCTCTGCACCATCGTCGTTACGAAGATCTCGCTCGCTCAGATCTCGTTCAAGGATGGATAATTTCGATGAAGGGCTGAGACATTATCCAGGACTTGATTGCCAGTTAGTATGGCTGTCTGGAAGTCTTTTCTTGTCTTCTTCCGTCAATGCAGAGGTTGCTATGGCAAAGGCGACGACCGCTGCATAGAGTGTGATTGACATGAAAGGGGAAACAAGGCAATTGAAGCTGCTTTCAGCCGCACATGGAAGCTTGCTGCATACATAAACCTACCCTACATAGCTTGCAGATTACATTATCGAACAGCAACGACGGCTCTGATACGACTGGGATCTATTTCATCATCTCTACCGAAGTTGTAAGAGAGGACATCAGGTTGCAGTGAAAGAGACAATGAGCTGGTTCCTCGTTCAACGAATGTTTCATGCCGAGTCGCTGCAGCTGCAGCTGCAGCTGTTCTGCCTTGACCTACTAACTCTGCTTTCGTGCCGAGCCTGAATGCCTGCATAGAGTGTGACTGAAGTGGAAAGGGAAAACAAGGCAATTAAACTTCTTTCATCCGCAAATGTGGGGCTTGCTACAACAGGACTTGCTACATACATCAACCTACCCTACATAGCTTGCAGATTATACATTATCGAATAATAACAACTCTTCTGATACGACTGGGAGCCGTTTCATCATCTGAACCGGAGTTGTAAGAGAGGACATCAGGTTGCAGTGAAAGAGACAATGAGCTGGTTCCTCGTCCAACGAATGTTTCATGCCGAGTCGCTGCAGCTACAGAACAACCTTGACCTGCTCTGCTTTCGTGCCGAGCCTGACTGCAGATGCAAACAATCTTGTCGACCATTCCGATGTCAAATTGATCTTGAAAACAATTTAGCATTTTTCTTTTCCAATGCAATCCTCGTCGTCGCATGAATTGAAGAGTTTTGGGTGAGCAGTAAAGTGCGATCGCTCGATGCCACATAGGTACAATACTTGTAAGTCGATGCTATCTACATACTCCTCATGAGAGAGAAGCGTAAAAGGGAGCCGAGACAAAAGCCTCCTCGCTCGTCGCTCGGCGCCGGGATGGAGGAATGCATTTTTTGGCCTGCACCATGAGAAAGAATATCTTATCTTTAGCAATAGGAAGGAAGCGCAATCAAGGGAAGGCAAGGAAGGCGGCCAAAGCCAAGGCTAGAGAGGAGGCGACAGAGAGCAATAATCAGGTGACGAATCAGCAGCGACAGTCGCTGGCAGCGCAAATGCAGCAGTTGGAGATCGGTAATGGCAATTCTACAAAATGCTGGCACGGCTTCGAAAAGATGAACAAAATTAGCCGTGATATCACGGCTAATTTTGTGGAAGCATTCCAAGCATGCTTTCAACGTGGTTCAAACGGTATTTTGAATAAACTTATAGCAGCTGGAAATGCCACGATATAGAAGAATTCGTCGACGTGTGGACAGATTCTTCCAAGTTAAAATCGGTGGTATCATTCTTTTTGTCTGTGGGAGCGCAACATATTCTGGATGACGATTATGTTCGTGCTCGTGATTGTGCTATTTTTGCCAGGTATTTTGAACAATACATTGAAGTTGAGTTGCATCAAACTCAATCTCTATTTCATCTGCCAAAATGAATTGCAGCACAATATGCCGACGTGCACACGCTTGTGAAATTCTTTCGAAAGCGCAATTTCTGTTCCTGCTTGGATGCCAAATACGAAGAGGTGAAACATATCACTAAAATTGGCTTTTGCTTCAACCAAGAGTGCCCTTTCCCAAATGGATGTGTAGAGCGCAGCAAAAACAATGTATTGCAGTCGGTGCCGAAGCGTCACCTATTGTTCTCGGGGATGCCAAGAAATTCATTGGGCAGAGCACAAGCCTTTTTGTGGCGATGTAGATGCCACGAAGGCGAATTTGATGCCAAAAAGAAACAGCCATAATCCATAACTAGTGCCCCATAAAGTTAGATACATTCCCTCTTCGTTCCACCTTCTCAGTCAATCATATTAGCTATTTTGCGCAGCGGATATATTGAGATACACATAAGAATATGAACGCATCTGCAATACGTAGTCTAAAATTATTGCAACACGCTAATATCAATCCTAGGCTCCTATATGCTTCGGATTTAATCTGTGAGAAGGTAAGCGAGGGCAATGCCGCAAGTAAACAAGAGCCATGGAGAGAGCAGTAGGTGGGAAGTCTTAGATTGGAGGAAGAAGCACCTGCAAGAGGAGACAGCAAGACATGAGAGCTGAGGAAATGTAAGAGAAAGTCAATTTTCCCTTACACATGAAGCATTTACTAAATGAAGATCGTTCCAGCCGTAAAAGTAGAGACGGTAATGATATCCCCTTAGGGTGTGGCTGTCCGCAGCCACAGGAAATGCGACCCTACCTCATCCTCTTGCATTGATGCCATAAACTGTGTATGCTGATAAAAATAGAGACACATCATTCATTATCTTGCAAGAGAAAGTCGATTTATCCTTACATATGAAGAATTAACTGCGTAAACAATCTAGCGGTTCCTGCTGAGAAACAGCGATCAGGCATACATACATCGCACTTGGTGACCAGACATAGTGTGATGTGGGCTCTTCCTCTCATTCGAACAATGTGAAAAAAGGCAACACATTCTTGATCACAATACTTGCACCAGATGTAACACAAATCTCTTTCCTTGCCCTCTTTCGTCGTCCCCTCGTAGTTCGGACTCCCTCCTTCTCCAGTACACCTCCCTCATTGTCATCAAGGTTGGCCTTCCATAGAGCGAGTTCAAGCAATGTGGTTGCTTCCTTCAACAATGCTTTGTGTTCGGCTTTGAAGTGATCGATACGGTGGATGACTGATCTCATCCAATCTTGTACTACAGGGGTCTTTTCTTGTTCATGAGTGCCAGGAAGAACTTGATTGACTCTATTGATTTCTTCATTCATTTCATTTTTCCAGCTCTCCAAATGTAAAGAGGCAACAGTTCTGTGGAACCCCCCAACTAGATGAACTGTTGCAAGGTTTGGACACAAAGAAAATACACGGTCTCCGATCATATCGTCTTTCAATGGCATGGCGATGCGTCTCAGACGGTCGCAGCATTTGAATGCAGATTCTTCTATTGTCTCCAGTTCTTCACCGAATTCTAAATCCGTCAGCTTATCACAGAGCATAAATGCAAACTCTTCAATAATCCTGATAGAAGGCATCGTGACGCTCCTCAATGAGTTGCAAGTGCTGAACGCAGATCTTCCAATTGTTTCCAACTTATCACCAAATTCCACATCTGTCAGGTCACGACAATTATAGAAAGCCCCGTTTCCGATGATCTTGACTCCCAGCAATTTAATTGACCCCCTCAATGAGGTACAGCAATTAAATGCATGCTTCTCAACTATTCCGATCCCATCGTGAAACTCTACATAAATTAGACGTCTACGATTATAGAATGCCCCTTGGGGAATAATTTTGACGGATTTATCAATTCTGACCCGGATGACATTTCCGGGTACAACTTGATCGCCGCCCATGTAGACAAAAATCTCATTACCATCCTGCGCACCAACAACCGCCTGGTCTGCCATGGCTGACGATCCTTTGCTGCCAAATAAACAGCAGTGCAACTCAACAGCGGCAGCAGAATGAAATGAATGGTAAGAGGATGTAAATGGCGTAAAAGGAGTAAACGAAGCCGAGAAAAAACGTAAAAGGGAGCCGAAAACCTCCTTGCTCGCGCGCTCGGGCTCAGCATAGCATGACAGAATATCTTTAGCATCATGGGAAGGAAGCGCAATCGAGGGAAGGCGAGGAAGGCGGCCAAAGCCAAGGCTAAGGAGGAGGCGAAAGAATAATAATCAGATGACGAATGGGCGGCAGCAACAGCAACCACTGGGAGCGATGCAACAGTTGCAGATCGATGCCGCGCCGATACCACCACAACGGGAGGGGAGGGGAGGATACAATCAACAACCGCAACCTCGTGAACCTGCCTATGGAATGATGCCACCACCACAGCAGCAAATGATTATTCCTTTGCAGATGAATATGGACATATCGGACACAACAAAATGCTCGCACGGCTCGATTGAATTTATTGACACTATGTGTATTGAATTCGTGATCGCATTTAGAGAAGCATTTTATTCTTCTGCTAAAGCTAAAGAAAGCGACGGTATCGATGTAGATATTTCGGATCTCCTGGTAGATGCTGGAAATGCTACGCTGGATGAGTTTGCCGCCGTATGGAATGATTCGTCCAAGATGGAAATGGCTATGTCATACTTTTTGTACTATGGAACTCAAAATATACTGGAGGTAATGATGGTCTTGCCCGTAAATCGCGATGATACTCGTCATTGTGCTATTTTTGCCAGATATTTTGAGCAGCACATCGCCGTTAAGTTGGATCAAACACAAGCAATAATGAATTTGCCAAAACTTTTCGAAGCATATAGAGGCGACATGCATACGCTTGTAAAATACTTTCGAAAGCGAATCCCCTGTTCTTGCTTGGATGGTAAATACGATGAAGTGAAAGCTATAACAAAGTTGGGTTTTTGCTTCAACCCAGAATGCAATTCCAATTTCGTAATGTCCGGAGAGCTGGAACGCAGCAAAACAATGTACTGCAGCCGATGCCGATGTGCAACCTATTGCTCCCGTGAATGCCAAAAAGCTGATTGGGCAAGGCACAAGAGTTATTGTGACAAAGATGCTGCAGAGAGGGCTGAGTTTGATGCCAAAACCAAAAAGAAGCGTCCTAATGCACCATAAATGACTATATAAATATATACATTACTTCCACCGAACAGTCAATAGCAACAGATATGGAGATACAAAGAAGAACATAAAGAGAGACAATATGAGCTGGTTTCTCGTCCAACTAATGTAATGCTTCATGACGATGCCGAGTTGCTGCACAGCTACAGCTCCAGCTACAAACTTGACCTTGCGCTGGTTTGTGCCGAGCCCGGTGCAAACAATCTTGAAAACCTTGCTCTACGTCAAATTGATCTTGAAAACAATTTAGCCTCTTTTCCAATGCAATCTCGTCGTCGCATTGAATTGAAGAGTGTTGGGTGAGCAGTGAGCAGTGCGATCATGCCACTACACATGGTACCATACTTGTAAGTTGATACTAGGTACAAGAGAGAGAAGCGTAAAAGGGAGCCGAGAAAAATCCTTGCCGCGCTCAGCATTTTTATTTTTCGTGATAGATTATCTTTAGTATCATGGGAAGGAAACGTAATCAAGGGAAGGCGAGGAAGGCGGCCAAAGCCAAGGCTAAGGAGGCGGAGGAAGAGAGGGGTCAAATGACGAATGAGCGGCAGCAATCACTGGCAGCGCAAATTCAGCTGATGCAGATTGGAGGAGGAGACACTACGGAATGCTGGCACGGCCTCGACAGAAGATTCGAAAAGGTGGACTATGTTATGTTTGTGGATGCATTTAAAGATGCATTTTCTGCCTCCGTCTCTGTGACGCAGGGTGCAGATATTTCGATTTGCCTCATAGAGGCTGAAGATGCGACGAAGGATGAATTTGCCGAGGTGTGGAATGATTCTGCCAAGATGGAAAGCGCTATGTCGATTTCGATTTTGTTGTGGAGTGGAACACAACAAATTCTGGAGGGAGACTATACTTAATGTTGCACGTCTTAGTGCTCTATTCTCCAGATTTTTTGAACAATTCATCTCAGCAGCGTTGTATCAATCTCAAGCAATAATGAAGAAGAAGAAGGCAGGAGTGCGATCTGGGACACAGTCGCAGTCGGTCATGAACATGAATGGAGGCAGTAGATTGATGGTTGAAAGTAGACAGGCATCGGTATGATGAATAGAGAGATAAGTATGCTCCCTGCTAGCAATGTTTTGGATATGATAGGTAAGAAGGCAGCGAGGGCAAGGCATCAAGTAAACAAGAGCCAAAGAAAGAGCGGTAGCAGTCAGGAGGCGGTAAGTATTAGAAGTAGATTGGACGACGAAGCACAAGCACCTGCAAGACGAGGAGAGAAGAATGTAAGAGAGCAAGCATAAGAGCTGAGGAAATATGTTGCAAAGCATTCTATTTGTGATATCATCAGCGGTTTGCCTGCTCGACAAGCTGCCTCTATCTTATCTTACGGATCGATGCCGCATACTTCCGTACTTGTAACGCCAGCGACTTGTAACACGCGTAAAAGGGAGCCGAGACAAAACCCTCCTTGCCTCAGCATTTTTTTCATTTTTTGACATGCACCATGGCATGGATAGAATATCTTTAGAATCATGGGAAGGAAGCGCAATAAAGGAAAGGCGAGGAAGGCGGCCACAGCCAAGGCTAGGGAGGTGGCGGAAGAAGAGAGGGGGGATAACAACCAGACGACTGATGGGAGGTAGCAATCGCTAATAGAGCAAATGCAGCGACGGCTTCAATTCGGTACATCGCCGACCCAAAAATGCAGGCACGGCTTCGACAACATGTTTGACAGTATTTGCGCTCAATTCGTGGTCGCTTTCAGGGATGCATTCAGCGACTCTCTTAAAGACAAAAATAATAGTCTTTCGGATTGCCTCATAGACGCTCATACTGCCACGATAGAAGAGTTTGCCGACGTGTGGAAAGATTCTGCCAAGTTGAAATTGTTGGTATCATTCTTTTTGTCTATGGGAGCACAAGATATTCTGGACGGTAATGACGATGATGCTCGTGATTGTGCTATCTATGCCAGGTACATCGAGCAATACATCGCATTTGAGTTGCATCAGACTCAAGCATTTGTGAGCATGCCTAAAATCCACGAATTGCAGATCCCTGCGGACATTCACTCTCTTGTCAAGTTCTTTCGAAAACGAATTTGGTGTTCCTGCTTGGACAAGAAATACGATGAAGTGAAGGCCACCCCAAAAATGGGTTGTTGCTTCAATCTGCAGTGCAAGTTCCCTTATTATGTGGAACGCAATGAAACAATGTACTGTAGTCGATGCCGAAATGTAACCTATTGCTCCCGTGAATGCCAAAAAGCTGATTGGACAAGACACAAGAGCTGTTGTGACGAAGATGCTGCTGAGAGGGCTGAGTTTGATGCCAAAAAGAAGCATTCATAATGCCCCATAAATATATATATACATATACTTCCATCGTCGTACAGTCAATCATATTAGCTCTGGCTACTTTGCAGAAAATGATATAGAAATACAAAAAAGGACGTGAATACATCTGTGAATACATCAACTATACATAGACTAAAATTATGTTCAAGATATGTATACTAATCAGATTAGATAAATTATTGCAAGTTAACGAAGATATCCTAGGAGGGAAGAAGGCAAGGGATCAAGTACAAGTAAACAAAAGCCAAGGAGAGCTGTGGCTTTTTAACATGAAAACGCTCTTAACATATTTTTACATACCTTGATAGCATACTCAAATTTACCCAACCCGGTGAGTTGATAGAACCTCTCACCTTCATTTGCAACCAGAGAAAAGTGGTCTACCCTGCCCAGGGTACCTGTATTTAAAGTATTGTAAGTACGGTATGTAGTAAGTGCCTATGTATGTGCAAGAAGTTCGAGTTTGAAACCTCCTTCTTTTCAGTGCACCCAGGTGACAAACTTTAGCAATGGGAAGGAAGCGTAATCAAGGAAAGGCGAGGAAGGCGGCCAAGGCCAAGGCAAGGGAGGAGGCGGAAGAGGAGAGGAATCATTCGACTGATGGGCAGCAGCTACTATCACCAGCGCTATTACAGCAGTTACAGTCGGGGAATGCAATGCGGGGTGCCGCTTGCGTGCACGGCCTCGAAAAGATGGACAATCTTTGCGCTGGTTTCGTGGATGCATTCAACAAATTCTTTAAAAGCGGAGAAAAGATTTCTTTGGTACATAGACTCAAAGCAGCTGAAGATGCCACTATGGATAAATTTGCCGATGTGTGGAATGATTCGACCAAGATGGAAATCGCCATGTCCTACTTTTTGTTTGTTGGAACGCAAGAAATCCTAGACGGTCGTTGTGCTGATTCCCTTGATAGCGCTACTATTATCAGGTACATGGAACAATACATCGCAGTTGTGTTGCATCAAACTCAAGCACTAATATGTACTCCTAAAATTGAGGAAATATCGGACGAAACACTCGCTTGTCAAATTATTCCGAAGGCGCATCCCATGCTCCTGTTTGGATAATAAATACGAAGAAGTGAAGTCAATCACAAAGATGGGGTTTTGCTACAGCCCACAGTGCCCTGATAGAAGAGTAGAACGCAGCAAAACGATGTATTGTAGTCGATGCCGAAGTGTAACCTATTGCTCACGTGAATGCCAAAAAGCTGACTGGGCAAGACACAAGAGTTATTGCGACAATGCCGCTATAGTAAAGGCTACGTTTTGATGCCAATACGAGGAGCATTGATAATGCCCCATAAATTGATACTTCCCCTCTACCTCTACGCTCCACTTGTCCCAGTCAATCATGTTCGCTTCTTAGCAGGTAATGATATTATGATGTGTCTACACCACAGAAAGGCTTGAGTGCATTGAATTGCCTTCTTGCAGACGAAAATGTTGCAATGTTGAGTTTGTTGCCAAGAGAAGATATAATGCCTCATAAATTTAGATACACCCCCTCTTCGTTCCACCTTCTCACTCAATCATATGAAGTCGGCAAATGCAACAAAGATAGATACACACAAGAACATACAGCATCCGTAGTCTAAAATTATTGCACCATTTTATTATCCATGGATCATGTTGCAATCAACACTGAAAATTCTCGCACAATGTGTTTGCTTTTTTTGTCGTGCTATGGCATTAGCATTATTGCGCATCATATTGTCATTCTTCCATACCCGCCCCCTCATTACAAATCTCCTCCGAATAAAATTGTTCAATATCACGTGTTATTCACTCCATCAATATCAATATCAATATCATCATTATCTACTCCTCCTTCTTCCCCTCCACCACAACTTCACCCCCCTCCTCAGCACCACACGCCATCTGCCACGGAAACCACTCATCCTTCCCCACACACGAATGATTCCCCTGAAATGCCAACCGTGCCATCACCCCACAAAACAACAATGACTTGACCACCATTAACCGTTCATAATCGGACGTATGCGCATTATCAAAAAAATGACCACTCCAACGCCATCTTATCATCCCACTCCTTCCGTACTAAAAGTGACAAATTGTCCAGCGAGCAATTGTTGAAAGCCATTGACCATCATGACGGGTAATACGACCTTGCCGGCGATACTCCGCTTGATTCGGCCGCGGTAGGCTAATAGAAGGGTTAGGAGGGCGATGAGGTGGACGAAGAGTTCGAAGGGGGAGCCGGTTTTGTGGATGATGAGGCGTTGGAAGAGGGTGGAGGCGGTGTGGTATAGGTCTAGGCCTATTAGGAGGATGCCTACTTTGCACATTATTATTATTATGGGTTAGGTGGTGGGATAGTGTGTATTTTTAGGATAGTCTATCTATTATGTATTATTTGTTGCGTATGACGGAATATAATGCTGAATGCAGCGCATTGCTTTTTTTGCCTCGACAGATATTAGTATGTATGTAGAGCGTGCTTGGAGGAAAGAGAATCTGTCCGTTCGTCAGAGCCGCTGCGACTCTTCTTTCCATGGGATCTTATGGAACTTCGCCGACACGACCAAAAAGAAGATATAATGGGAGCTTTTTTTTAGCATCGACTGCAGCAATAGTTGCTGAAGCAATCCGCGTCTATCTATCTCAAGATAGCATGCCAGGAGCAGGAGCCGAGGCGGCCGGGCCACAGCGGACGGGAAAAGATGCATTCAATGGGGCCTTGATAATGTACAGACGAAGGATCACCCTCGATTACAGCTACAGCCCGAATCCACAAAAATATCAGTTGCATTGCTGGAAAGAAAGATATCTTCCCTTGCACACAGATTCTGGCTGAACGAAGTTGCCCCTTTGAACATTTCTCTTGCCTTTGTCACCGACGACATGTTCCAGAAAGATGAATTTTAGTTGAATGATGTAGCTCCCCAGAACATTCGATTCATATCGGTAACTTGACTAACATTCCAGCCAGAAATGTCTTGAGGGAGAGGAGGCCCGTCATCTTCGTCGGTGGATTTATCTTTTAACTCAATCTTCAATTTTGATTTATCCTCAAACTCTACAGAGTTCAATGGACGGGCTGCGGCATCATTTTCATCCTCAATCTGCTCCATCATCGCACCATGTGTAGGCGGCTGTGGTGCCGTCGAAGCGTCTTCAAATCGTTGCCACTTATCCTTCCCCTCCGTACCAATATCAGCTCTCTGTTGAATCAAAGGCACCAGAGCTGCATGTTCGAGTCTGCCTAGAGACGTTGACGTGGTGGGTGTCGACCACGTGCTGCCGGTGACAGCAGCAGCTGACCAAGACGAAGGAGATGAGCGTGGGCCGTCATTATTTTCAGAAGAGGAGATGATGATTCTTCCCTGCTCAATGTCACCGCCACCATCGTGATTTTCTGCAATATTGTTATTGTCTGCCATTTTTTCTTTTCTGTTTCTATATCCACTGAATTATGTGAGGATAATGCAAGTACAAGTAAAAGTACAACATATCGCATATCTTGAGGGGTCTTGACCACGTTGGGGTTGTGTACCACGACTCTAGCAATTAGAATTAGCAAGGTTCACGTCTTTGTCTGGGTCTGGGTGGGTCTTCTTTTTTGGTCTTGTGCTGAGGCTTGCCACTTCGTAGAGCTGGACCCAGCAGTATTGGATGGATCGCAGTTGTGTATCATAAAACTCAGTCTTCTCAAAGAAGGCTGCGAATTTTCTTGCCAGGGATCTTATGGAACTCATCCTTGATTTTGTGATATGTGTAGGGAATATTCATGACGACAACAGAAGTAGTAGCTGAAGTGGAGGATTACAATATGCCGTCCTCGTTTATCAAGATAGCAGGCGCCAGAGCGGCCGGCCGGCGGGCAGCAGCGGTAGCTGTGGACAAGAAGCCGTCTGCTTCAGTGGGGGTGGGGCCATAAGAAGAAGAACTCACCACATACTCCTCGTCGCCAGATGTCCTTAGGAAATAGAAGCGAGAAGAAGAGGATCACACTCCAGAGAAAGATGTCCAGAGAAAAGGCGAGGAAAGGTTCTTTTCTCGGCTGACGCTGATAGGTGCACAAGAACAAAAAGATAGATGTCAAAGGAGGAATGTATCACAACCATGCTACAGAGAAGATAGTAGAAGTAATGATGTACCAATCAAGATATGAGAGGAGCACGGGGCAAAGCTTAAGCGAAACAAGCTCAGACTCAGACTCAGAACGGAGATGAAGGAATGTGCAGGAGCCACATGGGATAAAGCTCAAACACCGAGCGAATGCAAGGGGACTATTGAGGGCTGATGTATAACCGAACCAAGACATGCAAGAGCAAGAGTCAATTCAATGCAACGTTAACTTATTATCCTATGTGAGATGATATGATCAAAATGCTAATCCTGATGAAGCCTCACTCGACAGTCTCTCTTACTCTTCTCTCACTCCAACAGCATTAGCTCATCTTTCGCTCTCATCAAGATATTCTGTGAGCGCACTTGCCTTTGCGACAGCGCCCCACTCGTTATACTTATCAAACGCCCGTGAGAAGTAATGCACTGATTTGTTCCTCCTGCCCGTCTCAAGATAAAAATGACCGGCAAGTTCATTTGCTAATGCCTCTTCATTCACAAACTTATGCATCTTGGAACTTAATATTGCGGCATCATACAGTGTTTCTGCCGTCTCAAAGTTTCTACTGCAAAATTGCTCTTCGGCTTGGAGAAGATACAACTCTGTGAACGCAGTAGTAAAGATTAGAGGGTAAAGTATTAGATATGAAGATAGAGAAAGATAACAACATGGAAAATTCGGCACTCACTATTCTCAAAATTCCATGTGGAGGCTGAAACAGACAACTTCTCAATCTTATCCTTGCACTCAACCCCCCTTTTCATCCACTTCTTTGACTCCTTTCTGTCATTGTCATCCGTCTCCCTAGCAACCCAAAATGATACAAGTCCAGAGTAGCTGTATGTGCAGACAAGCAGCAGATGAAACGCAAACAAAATATTAGTGCTGTTGAAGATGCAAGCTAAATGAAAAGGCACTCATAATAGCTATAGCCATAGACTCACAATTTCCCAAAGAACATGACTGGAGGTAAAACCTACTAATCTGTCGACGGAGAAATATTTCTCGGCAGCGTCTTCTGCTTCATTGAGCTCTCTGAACAGTAAAGCCTCAGAAAGCTTCGCGAAATACATTGTATGCAAGAGTGTTGCGTACTTTCCTGCGTTGTCTCCTTCACTGAAGGTTTCGCCAAAGGCATTCGTAAGATTGTCCTGCTGCGATGCTGGTGCATCCGATTGACCAATCAATCGCAAGGCTACTCGAAACATTGGCATCATAAACGTTAGCACGACAAAATTCTTGTGATATTTTGATTCCTTCATCGTGTCCTTCATCGAATCGACCACCGCATTCAATTCCTTGCCCGACCATAAGCAGCAGTTATTATACATGGAGGAACTCGCTACGGCGTATGTATTGCTATTGCCACTTTTCATGTGAGCTTTATATGAATCAAGATAGCACTCGATGGAGCTCTGCATGGGTTCAATATGAATTCTTGTGTGGGTCGACCAAAACATGGTAGTGCCAACGTGAGCACGAGAGGGTAATTTCTTCATCAGAGATAATGCGAACTTCACGTAGCGGTATCCCTCTTCAAATTCGTCTTCAATGAGAGCAAGATGAGAGCCATATTGAGCAAATGCCGATGGAGAATGTGGGCTCATACCGTATGTCAAAGATAGCTGTATAACCCTCAACGGGATGATTCGCTGAGTAGCTCTTTCTCCAATTAGAGTTAGAGAGTCATACAGTTTGACTAATAACTCCACTGCGAAAATCTTTGATGGATCAACCATTGCCAGGTAACTCAGCAAAGTGTCATCTGATAGAAGAGCGAGCTGTTTTTTCGTATTATCCAAATGTTTTTTGACGACAGTTGGTGTGACTGCCGAAGGAAGTTCTTCATCAAGGCTGGATAGGGTGGTCCTTATGAGTTCTACTGCTGCAGGTACATTTCCTGACCAATTCAGCAACGTCACTGTGACGGATATCGCCTGAAATTTATCTTCAAAGCATTTGGCGTTGTGCATGATTTGATCTGTAAGCATTTTGAGACTACCATGCTCTGCATTCATGAAGGCACATTTCGACGCTAAATTGAACAATTCCAAGCTCAGATCATAATGCTCGTTCCAATGTTCTCTCCGCAGGCGCAGGTACGAGATGCCATGATCGAAAAATGAATGGGCCGCAAAGAAGTCTGACATGTTCATGGCTTTCTTCCCAGCATCTAAATTCAGATTCGCCACTACCACCGCTTGCTCGTCATCAATGACTGCTTGCGGCCCGCCATGATTGATCTGAGTAACAGCAGTCAGTAGCAATCTGTCATCTCGTTCTCTCACTGCAACAAATCCCAATGCCAATCCATATCTGGAATGTATAGTGTTGTGAGCATTTGAGTGAAGCAATGACACGAACAATACAATGAGTGACTAAATGACTTACCGATTGTGATGGAGACAGCGTTCTTCTGGCTTCATCTTACTGTACGCGGCTTCCTGTAGCTTATCGTGCATGAAGTAAATTTTTCCATTTCGTTTCCCAAGCACACTGTGAGCGACAGCGTCATCAAGTGGAGCTATGAGTGGTTGCTCTATCTCTCTTTCCAACACTTCTATCAACGAGATATCGGCACTTGCACCGAAGCAAGACAGAACGACCAAGGCAGAGACTACCTCGAAAGACAAACGATCAAACGTGTTCGTAATGAAAGTTGCGACGTTGTCTGGAATCTTCATATCAAGAATTTTGTTCGTCTCCCACACCCATCGACGACGGGAGAGTGACGGATACAGTAATCTTTGTTTGTACAGCTCCATCATCACTTGCTTCACAAAAAGTGGGCTCCCCTTCGTTTTGTGGTGTAGAATGTTAGCGAGAGAACGGGTAATGCGAGGCAGTAATGATAATTCAGTCGACACCATTTCATTCAAAGCACCTTTGCTCATCGATGTGAGTTGAATCTTGGTCGTCTTGGTTCCAAAAACAGTTCATAGAGGTGAGCATACTATTCAGAGGATGAGATTCACTCATTTCATCGTCACGGCATGCTCCAAAGAAGAAGAAGCGGTGGTCTTTGATAGCTGACCCCGACATCATCAATATCTGATTTAGAACCGCAACAGACGCGTTGTCTATCCATTGACAATCGTCAAGGAAGAGTATCAGAGGTTCCTCGTGACATCTTGATATGACGTCAACAAATTGACAAAATAGATAACGAAGCCTCTTTTGTGCGTCTACTGCAGTGTCTTCGCTCTTGCCGCTCGGGTTATTGAAGTCATCACCAAGAATATTCGCAAGGTTCGGAATTGCAGTGACTAGACAAGCTATTTCCTCTCCCATATTCTCCTTCAACGCAGTAGACACCTTCTCAGCTGTCGACTGATCTCCCGCAGTCACCCAAGCACAATATTTATCAAACGCAGAGCTGATGGCATGAAGAGGCTGCGACTCGAGTCTATCGAAGCGACCCGATAGAAATATGTTCTACTATCATCATTTATAGAGCGAGCAAATTTTTGAGAGAGCTTTGATTTGCCTATACCCGATGTCCCGCAAATCATTGCCACCTCGCACTCACTTGATATTGATCGCTGATAGCACTCTTTCAACGTTTGCATCTCTGCCTCTCTGCCGTACAATGATCCTCCGAATTGTAGACCAACATTGACAGCCTTCGCTAAATCAACGTCTTGGAGATATGAGTTGGGAGAATCAATCATTAGCTTCAAATCATCTCTCACTTCTGAAATTAATCCATAAGTTCCCCCATTATCATGAGCATCTCCATCCACGCTATCTACTATCATGTTGCTGATCAGGTCGCAAAGAGCAGTGGGTAAGCCAAGTAACTTCAGTGGCTCTACAGATGTCGATGCCATCGATGGTGATTGGACTTGTGACAAACTATCCAGGTTGGTGCTGCTCTGTAGTGATCTTCGTTTGGTCGGATTATGACCCAACAATTCATCGCCTTCCCCAACCTCTGATTCGGCAGCCGTGTGTCCCAATGTTTCCGTCCCTGCTGTGAGATGCCCACCCGAAAAGAGTTCATAAAAGGCAATACCCAATGAACGTATTTCCAGTTTTCCATCATTGCTAAGAGATCTTCCGTCTACTGCCCCCTCATTCAAAATAGCGCCTCGAACGTCCAAATAATCAATTGAGTTTTGATTATTATCATTTTCAAGCAATGTCGATAGCTGCTGTGACAAGTTATGCAACTCCCCGGGGTCCAACTTATCATCATTGTTACCATTATGCTTCCTGATTCCATCCTTCATATCTTTTTCAACTGCTTCTTTCGTCATGCAGGAAATATAAATGTATTCTGACCATGATTTATATGACGCCTCTATCATAGGCGGCGAATTATTCGTATTGCTCTTTTCTGTATGCGGCGCCCTCTCCTGTTCGACGGTGGACAGCTGATTTGCAAGGGAGTGTGCAATTTTTAATG
>JAHBBA010000783.1:0-12705 GCA_018806925.1 Skeletonema costatum | reverse complement strand
CCCACGACAGCCTGGTAGGAGACGGCATCTGAAAGTGCCTTCTCACTTTCTCTTATTAACGAATTGTACGGTTCTCCTCTCTCTAGACGCCGTCTTCGCCAACCATTCGGAGTCACCCTCTCTCTTTTCACAAACTTATCTTGTCAAGGCATTAAGTAGTAGCATAATCACTCCTGAAGAACATTGATAGCATCATGATGAACATCCCTAGCCTTCCCAAAACACTCCTCACTGCTGCATCAGCACTGTTTGCTTTACTGCCTCATATCTCCGCCGAAGGGGGAAGAAGCCTCCGTGTGGTGCCCGCGGTTATCGACTCTTCAGCAATGCCGGGGATAGAGTCAGACAAGATGAAACTTTCCACAGAGGCGAACGAGGAGGAGAGGAGGATCCCTTTCTCGAGTTAGCACTAGACCTAAGCGATAATTTGAACTTAGTGATCGACGAACCAAAGCCGGAAGGTATCATTAACGGAGTTGTTACGGACGGCCCTGTTTCTCATCAAGTGGCTTTAGCGTATGGAAATTTTGGACTCTATTGTGGTGGCTCACTCATATCACCAAGAGCTGTACTCACTGCTGCCCACTGCCTCTACAGCAGAAACATCTACATCCCCAACTTCATCCAACCTCGAGTGCAAGTTAATATGTACAAGCGGAATGATAACGATGGAGTGGGAAACATCTATTTGAACTCAGTTGAGAAGGGAGTCGACATTATAGAACAACGATGATTACGATGGGTATTTAACCAATGATATTTGCGCTGCTTATTCTACCATTTGAGGTGGGAGGTCCAAACACTAAGTACGCACAAATCAATGAGGATCCCAACATACCAGCAGCAAACCAAGAACTGGATGTCACTGGATGGGGACGCACTAGTCATGAAAGCAATGCGCTTGAGTGGTGTACTTCTTAAAACAACACTCGACTATGTAACACCTGATCAGTGTAGAATCATGTGGCAAAGTGATTTCATTACAGATAGTATGATCTGTGCAAGAAGGGATCGAACTTCAACGTGTAACGGGGATTCTGGTGGGCCATTGGTGCTTACTCCTCATGCTAATGGAACTGCGACTGATACTGTTGTTCAAGTGGGCATCGTATCATGGGGGCCCGAAGATTGCTACACCACTCTCCCCTCTGGTTATACGCGTGTGAGCTCGTACGCCAGCTGGATCAAAGAGACGGTATGCGAACGTACTGGAGAGCTCTGCCGTTCATCCAAATCAGGCAAGTCCAAGTCATCAAAGTCTCTCCTTTGAGGAGGTGAGAGTCAATAGTGAACTAGTCCAGGCAAAGGAAAGCTCAAGACGAATGGGAAAGTGGATTAACTTAGTATATATGTAAAATGAAAGAGTAAAACTGCACACAAGCATATGCTAGTAGAGTGTCAACAGAGGGCTGTTTACCTTAAAAAAGTGGCTCTGCCTCTGCCTCTGCCTCTGCAGTGGCAGCAATATGCACACGGAGGTGGATGAAACAAAGAAAAGCAGTAGGTACCTACTCGTCCAGCCTCCAGCTGCTTACGGCTAAGGGCTAAGTATGGCTAGGCTCTTTGGTTGATCTCTACAGAGCAGAGGGACGAATGTGATCCTCCCGCCCCGGGACTCGGTACTCGGGACTCGGTACTCGGAAGCATCTAATCCGGCAGTCAAGATCACGCACCCCTCAAGTAAATTCTTTTCGGCTATTTTGGCGCAAAAATCTCCATCTGGCGCCAAAAAGATTGAGAATCATCTCAACCGAGAGAAGCCTCCTCCCTGAATCAATCCTCGTGAAAAGTGGTGTGGATAATATTGCAATTATTCTTCATTATTCCTTACAAATCAGTCGAGAAGAGCAACAAAATGGGCATGTAAACCGTAAGTGGGTCGTCCGTGTAGAGTGTAGCCGCTTTGCTTTTTCGCTAACCATGTGCTCAATCATTTTTGCCTACACACTTTCAATATCTGTCTTTCTATCGGGCCTTCTTTTTTTATTTTACTCTATGCTGCCACTATTTGCGGGTCGTATCTCATGCTGTCGGTCTTCTTTCGATACGCATACTACTATATAAAACGCCGCAGACCACCAACATTCATGCTGCCCGGCGTTCTCGCCATAATCGCCTCAATCTTATGTCTCTTCGGCGGAACATGGTGCAAATTCATTTCATTCACCGAAGTGAATAATTCCACAGACCCGGTAACATTATCCTATGGAATTTGGAATTATTTAGGATACAGCACCCGTAATACAATTTCGGGCGAACAGGTCATGATGGAATCTTGCAATTATTACCCGGATAATTCAGTGATTATTGATACAAAATGGCGTTCTGCTCGTGCGTTTAGCGCTTTAACTATTATTATTGGTGGACTCGTTACATTTTGGCTGGTTCTTTCTTGGTGCATGCGTGGTTTTAGCGGTGATCGGGGCAAGTCTCTTTTGCGATGTGCTGGAATGATGTACATGTTGTGTTGTCTCTTTCAGGGATTGACTCTTCTCTTGATGACTAGTAATGCATGTTACAACAATGGGATGGTGGAGCTCAGTGCAACCGCATTGCAAAACTCTTTGATCAACTTTTCGGGCGAATTTCCAACAACTTGTACCATGGCTGGTGGGGGTAAAGCAACAATTGCAGCGGTTGTAATGTGGTTCCTGGCTGCATTGGCATCGTTGAAAGTGGAACCACCTCAACGTGATCCGATTACTGTGGAAACTCATGATATTACTTATACCAAGAATCAGCAGGCGGATGGGACGCAGGTTGTTACAGAGACGGTGGTGAAAGGAACGCCTGTTCCGGTGGCTGCGGCAAATAACAATGAAACGGTGGAGGAAGGTGCTGCTGCTGACCAGGCAGTGTAGGGTGAACTGTTGGATTTATATTAGTGTTGTCAGCTGTGGGGAATCCAGTATGTGGCTACGTGGATTATGGCAACTAGAGTGATTATTATTTAATTTCAAGATGTTTGTTGTTTCCTCAACAGAAGATGCCCCATCTTCTTTTCGAGTGATGAAGTTCGTTCTAGATTGGTATGTACCTCTAGATGTGGTAGAACGAAATAGATTTTGAAGCAGAGGGCATGCACAGTAAAATATCGTAACCTGCAAACCAAACTAAGCCTCCAGCCTCATTCTATTCCTGTTCCTCCCTTTCATGTCGTCCATTCAGCGTAATCATGCTTTCTTGGGCAGTACATAGAGAGGTGGTCTTGGATGATGCTGCTTTAAACTCTTATACTTTCTGCTCATCTGCCTCGATGGTCTTACCGACCTGTTCCTGTTCCGTCTGTTGTGCATCTAATTACCTCACATTCAGCACTTTGAAAGTCGGATGTAGTTGCTGCTACTGCTGCTTGTTACTCTTATATGGATTTGAAATCCTCTCGCTGTAGCTATAAGGAGCTATGCTGACCTAAATCAGAGCTTCAATACTCCCATCGTGACCATACACTTTGCAACTCCACTGTCTCACATAGTCTTCTAAGATCGTCCCGTAGATCATCAATCTCTTTCTGTTGAGACGCAAGCTGTGCCCTTTGCCGTGCAATTTCCTCCCTCATTTCAGATACTTCTGCATCAGCTGCATGTTCTGTCCATTTCTCATTGATTGCATCCAATGCAAAGAAAATCCATTCGTCCAAATCCATTATAAATAGCACAAACAACTGAGTTGACTATGATATCCGTATTGCTTGTAGCGATTGCTCTGTTATACACGGTACTAACCTGAGCGAGGGCGATCAGACAAAAAAATGTGATCAATTAGATGCATGAGCAATGAGGATGAAAGATAGCTATCATTGCATCAACTTACATATAAGGCGAACACTGTAATAGAGCACAAGCCCGTCCCACCAATCAAGTATCGAAATCTTGCGCCGCGGGTGTGTCTAACTTTGGATGAGTGATAAATTAACTTGCATCCGCCAATCATGTCTTTTGCAAGAAAGGCAATCATTAACATACAGAAAATAAACCAGCCAGCCTTGGTCCAATCGGCTCTATCATCACACCCATCCGAGTCGCGAGGGCATTTCCAGGTGAATTCTATGTCTATTTTGTCGTCTTGCAAGTTGGCTTCCGAAGCCATGATAAAGAAGACGAGAATTACTGTCTGTATGCCAAGTGTGGCAAAAGCTATCAGCCAACCAACAGGCTTATCTGTGACGAAGTAAGAATACACTGATTCTTTGCCGATTCTGCTCAAAGCATAGTTGTCATCTTCTTCTCCGATCCTCCTTTCACTTTCAAACGACCGTCTTAACGCGTTAAAGAAGAGTTTCTATGATTCTTGCGGTTTGTCGAAGAGATATAAAGAGAAGGCTACCAAGCAACCAAGCATAAACAAAGAAAGCAAAGAACACAGCGGCAAATGTTGCGTTAGTTCAGGCCAAAATGTTTAGTAACTGGTGTGTCTTCTTGGGGATAGCAGTTGTTATTGGCGTTTACCTGCATGTGGCATCAATGAAAGTTGGTGAGAGCTATCATGGAGAAAATTATGTGAATTGAGCAACATTAGAATAGCACTACTCACAGCACATTGTACAATCTTTGCACTTGGGAGCCTCTTCGAAAGCAGAGGGCACGCCGCAGTCTGTGACGAATGCGGATTTGTCATGTGCATTCTTGTCAAATTGTGTCATTTTCGGCAATTCCGTAATCCTATTGCTTTGAAGTTGAAGGAGTTGAAGATTTGCCAATTTTCCCAAGCCTTCAGGTGCCGTTCCAGTGAAAGCATTATAACTGAGACGCAGATAAGAGAGCTCGGAAAGCAAACCTATTTCTGTTGGAATCGGCCCCTGTGAATTGAGTTGAGTACGAAAAGGGCGTCGTTGTTTGGTAAGCTTGCAATGAAGGAAATAAAGGCCAATATTGCCAATGATATAATGAATGAGCACATGGAAATCTATCACCTTAATGTCATTGTCACTCAAGTCCAACTGTTCAATGAAAGTGAATTTTCCGATGCTTTCGCTTGTTGTCAAGTTCAAGCTTTATTACGTGATTCTCGCCTTCGTCGCAAGTGACTCCATTCCAATCACAGTAGGTTTCATACTCATCAAGCCAATTAGTATCATTCGTCCACTCTGCACCCTTGGTTAAATCATAGAAGTCACTCAAAGCATTTCGTTCCGCCGGACATAATTCTGTTGTCGTTAAGATCAAACTCTTTGATACTACCCAACGTACAAAGACTCAGAGGAGCAGTGGAGCTGTTGTCAAAACGATTATCTTTCAAGAAGATAGAAGCACCCTGAAGCTGACCAAGCTGGGAAGGAATAACTCCAGATAAGGAATTGTTTAAAAGGACCGAGGAATTGCAAGGAACCTGTGGATTTGTGACGGCACAAGTATTAGCAATTTTCTGTTTCATTATACAACTACAAAAGGTAGTATACAGTTTACTCACCGCCAAGCTTTCCAAGCTCAGAAGGAATCGCGTTTATTAGACTGTTGTTGGACAGATCAAACTCTTCCAGCGCTGTCATCTTTCCTATATCGGGTGAAATGGTGCCTGCTAGCTTGTTGCCAGCGAGATTAATTGCCTTTAGAGATTGAAATCTCCATAGATCTTCAGGCATTGATCCAGTAAAGCCATTATTGGACATGTCAAGCTCTTGGAGACTCAACACAGAGCCTGCAAAGTCAGGAAGACTCCCAGAAAGATCATTGGATGAAAGGTCGAATTGACGCAACTTTGGGAGATTGTTGAACGAATTTGGGAGGCTACCTTCAATTTGATTGTTTGATGCAAAGAATCGCTCAATGTTAGGTGGGATATTCTCTAGAAGGTCACTGACATTGTTTTGGATGAAATTGTTGCTCACGTCACAAAAGCGTAGCGTTTGGAAGGATTGCTTCAACTTTCCCAACTGGCGCATAGATGTAAAGCGGTTGCTGCTGAAGTCGGCGTGTGTTAACGATGGAGTGACGAGTACGTCAACTTCTCCGCTTAATTGGTTTCCCGAGACATCAAAGTGGAAAAGTGAATGGAGATTGTAGAGTGGGCGATAGTCGATTGTACCGGTGAGTTTGTTCTTTGCCAAGTTAACCATTTTGAGGTTGTAAAGATTGCCCAAGCCGTACTTGGCAAATAGCCATGTGTTGTTTCCCTCCCTTGTGTTGCTTGTGTTTGTGTATACTGGAAACTGGCCTGCAAGATTGTTGTCCCTCAAATCAATACTAGTCACAAACCCGTCGCCGTCGCAAGATATTCCGTGCCACTGGCAATAATCTTCAGTCTCATTCATCCACCCAGCGTTGTTTGTCCAATTCTGACCATCTGTTTCATTGTATATCGCCTCCAGGCTTGGCCTTTCGATCGCACTGCGTTCATCCAAAGAATTATCAACCCCATCCAAGAAGTAAGTCCTAAGGTCTTGAATATGACCACAAGGATTCGGAAACTCTTCGCTGATATTCAGAGCCTTTGGCTTGAACATATGTCCAAATTCATTCTGAGCATAGTTGAAGAAATCGCAATAACATTTTGGACTGTTCAACATGAACAAGAATCCAGTGTCTTTGTCATACCTGTAATCTCCACAGCAATATTCAGCTGCATAATCACAAGCTTCTCCTACTCCTTTATCTTCACATAGAGAGGACCAAAAGTTGCACTTGCACTCATTGTACAATCCAACTGTTTGAGAGAAGACTAAATACTTGTCAATTTTGGCAGCTTGATCTGTTGCCTCACAGGAACAAGACTCTGCTTCTTTACACAATGGCGACAAGGCACCATCCTTGATCCCCGCGACATTGAAGTAGTCTTGACATTTTGACCTAAAATCCTCACAGTGCAGCGATTGAAAATTGACGAAAATTGAGTTAGATACAAAATGAATTCCCATCACATATTGCAGTTGCAGAGCAAAGAATGAATATGTCTGACTTACAGTGCGACTCCCTCCTCCACAGTAGCAGCAGTGTTCATTTGCTGAACCAATCTCCCCCAAAATTTTCCCCCAAACACAGGACATCCTGGCTCAAATTTGTCTTGATAATAATCACATCCTTTACCATACACACTCTCCCAGTCGGGCGTGTCCATACAAAACTGTGTTGGAGAACTTGATGGTAGAGAAGAGGGAGCATCTGATGGTTCTGGAGAGGGATTAGGTGTTGGTATTGGTGTTGGTGGAAAGGAATTTGTAGGTGTGAATGTAAACGTTGGTGGATGACTATCACTATCATATACAGCTGGTTCTGGTCGCACATAACTATATGCAACCTCGGTCTCTTGTGTAATGCTGGCGGCCGTCTCAGGTGCCTCATCTTGTTCGTAAACATAGATAGGATAGACCCAATAACAATAACAGCAATGCTCTCTTGCTGGACCAATGTATCCTGCAAAGTTGTCAGTGTTAGGGCAATAACGATCATAAACTGCCTCATAGAAATCGCATCCATTACCATATTTGTCCTTCCAGCTAGGTGTGTCGAAGCACTGTTGAGCTCTTTTGTCAGATCGAGTTTGATGAGGAAGAACTTGATGGATTAGCTATTGTTGGGGGGTTGGTGATTGTTGGGGAGCTCGAAGGGTTAGCTGCAATAGAAGGAGATGGAGAGTTTGATGGTTCGGGAGAGATCTCGTCAGATTTAATACGACGATTGCTAACTGTTGGTGCGAAAAAGGGAGGCGGCACAACCGCTGCCAATGGACTCCTAATAATGTCGGCGATGATGATGCCTCATCATCCGAATTAATGTCCTCCTGACGAAGAGACTTAGATGCAGACGGTGGCAGTGCGGGAGGAGCCTTCCCCTCCCCCGATCCATCACTCGGTTGAATCAGCGAGAGGGTAACAATCGGCGTCAGTGATGAAGCTATTAAATGCGACCATCATGATAACCGAAATAATTCCACCGCTCAGCCATGACATGAGCTTGGTCTTCTTGTGCTTGGCACAGCGGCCTTGTTTCCGCTTGTAACGTTTTCTTCTTCGCTGCTGCCTTTTTCTTCTTTGCGGCAGCGGCATCATCCATCAACTGCTGCTGAGCGGATGATACCGTCGCTCCCCCCTCCTCTCTCTCATCAAGTAAACAAAGAAGGAACAAATCCAACAGCACTGTCAAAAGGAACTCCGTCGAAACGGCAGACAGCTGTTCCTTGTTGAGCGTCATGCCTTTCTTCATATCTTTGATGACGACATGACGAGAAGAATCATCATTATCGGCGGCGCCTCTTTGCGCATCAAAGAGCGAATAGTTATCAGCTGCTCCAGAAGAATGCGACGCTTCATCAATGCGGTGTCTGAAGTGAAAAGTAGCGGCGTCCATGAGGTGATGTTATGTCTAGAGGGATAGTAAGGAGAAGAACAAAAAATAATATCAGCTGACTGAATGGTATCTTATAGATACGACAGCCAGGCAAGACACTGTCAAGATGGTCGACGCTGTGCAGTTTTTGGGTTCAACGTTGAGTGATGGATTTAGGGGGGTATATAGAAACCACAAGACCCCTCGGGGTACTAGTTTGGCTAGGCTGAGTTTTTTTGGGGGGTAGAAGTCGAAGTTATCACCTCTCTAGAGAGAGATAGAGAGCTTTACTAATGAAATTGAAAGGGGGTATTATAAGAATTTCAGCTCTAGTGGTTACCCGTTGGGGCTAGTCGCTAGTCGACTAGCTACTTTTTGTACTAATTCCGATGTGGATTTCTACATAGCTAGTCACATGCTAGTCACGGTACTAAACAATCAATTTAGCTGTCGTTCCGTCGTATCCACAGAGGAACTTAGTACAATGAGGAAGAGAGCGAATACCGCAATAATATTGCTCACAACATCTTCACCATGGCGTGCCGCTTCCTACGAGCAATTGTATTGCATCAAAAAGACTATGTGAACCCTACAATTGACTGTCAATGTCGATGAGGTCATGGTTGATAGCATGTGCCATTATTTTAGCGTCATACATACTTAATGATAATAAATAATTGCATTTCAGTACACATTAATATCATGTACGGATTCGATCATACATTATTTGAGGTGATTGAGCAATAAAACACCATCACCCTCTCGCATACGAACTCACTTTCATCTGTGTTTATGTAGTGGATTGATGCAATGGGCTTGCCCCTGTTGTTTGAGTCGATGCGGCGATGTAGACTCACTAAACGGAACTTCTCAATCACTTCTCCTCCACTATGAATTTAACCCTAACTCTCTTCTATCGACTTCTATCGAAGTTTGCAAGAGTGAATATCAATCTTTCACGCTACAGGTACTCAATGGTTCTAATGAGAGTAGGTTCACTGTAGTGCATCTCGTTTTGTTGTCTCGATCACGGCGTTAACAGTCGATAGCATCGCAATAATATAGTCGTCATTCGTAATCCACAACGATCAACGATCACAACCACAGGAGTATAATGCTTGATGTCCATGTCGCCAGCTCATTAATAATAATCATTGCACGACATAATTTATAAGGAGTTCTTGACTGTAAATACTGCTTGCTGTGTATTGTCGTGTCATATAGTGAACAATACGAAAGCACCGGTGTGAGCTGATCTTCCATCACTCCAATTAATCGATAGAATGCGGATTGTACTCTCCCACTTTGATACATCAACTCAATAGCAACCTTCCCACATCAACACACCTAATTGTCGCTTATTTCTACGCTATTATCCTCAGTTTATTGTTGAATAGACGTTTCAATGGCATGAGATGCGAAGGATAACATCAATCCTATGTGAACCGCCAAACCGAAGTTCTATCCTAACGAAGGAATACGGTCGTAAGCGGCTCATCCTTGCAGGTAATTATGGCAGCATCCTATCAAAAACATAGTAAGTATTGCTGAGGCATGCCACTTTCATCGATGCTGCTCGTTTGTTGTCGTAAAGTCCGTCAATAGATGAAAGAGGCAGTGTTGTGTCATGACAACACAAGATATAAAAAGGCAGCATTGGCGGACACAATGGCAATAAATACGCACTTCCGCCTCACCATCCGATCATACCAATCATACTAAACGTGCAGAGTAATAATTGTCGCTGAATTGTCTCTCCCAATCAATTGCTGTTGTGATAACACGTCCCGACTATCCCGGCCTATCAGGTGAACTGCCGACTAGCAACATGCAAAACGGTGAAATTTGATCGATACGTTCGCTTCCACCGCACAAACCGTGCCCATAGGAACGAATAGCATTCGATGATGCGATATTATTGGGGTAGATGCCGATATTACGTGAAAAGGGCAGCAGATTGGCCGCCATGGTTGGGATCCAATGAAGGATCGAAAATGAAGTTTTTTGAATTCCTACCGTAGGATTCTCGTACTCAGATCTACGTAGAAAATAAGACTCATGTTGAACTCATGGGCATCATAGTGCCCTTTTGAAAGGCACCTTTTGTCCCTTGGAGAGTGTTGCTACGTAGTAGTGATTAGATTTGACAAGAGTAAAGGATCATTGAGTAAAGATTATAGCTACATTGAAAGGAGAGATGCATGATGGAGGCTTGTCGACATGGTCGACATGCGTCAGATCATGAATTAGCGAGGAAGAGAAGATCCGTGATCTTACATCTTCAATAATGAGAGATCCCAATCTGCGATAGAAGCTGGGTATCTTGTAATGTAAATCTGCTGTCACATCATTCTGTGACACTCTTTCCCTCCATGAGTCGACACTCGAGTCATGAATTAATTATCTTATGAATAAAATTGTGGAACTGAATTGGACTGGTGAGGATAGTACCTTGGACGAGTATGCAAGCATACTTTTGTGCGCGAGACCTGCTCGCATGCGGAACCCAAACCGCGGGACCTGTGTTGTTTTCAGGGGGTACGTCCGGTATTCTTCTTCTATTTGTATTGCGTTGGATGTTGATGGTGAGTTGGAGCCTTGAAGTGGAGAGCTGAGGCGTTTGTTGCGAGTCAGTGTTGGTATTTGATGAGTTTCTACTGAAAAGTAAGGTGGAAATGAAAAAATGAATGTGAGTGGTTAGTGAGTTAGCGTTAGAGGAAAGTAAGAAAAATGATTGGCGTGTGATGTGATTAAATTGGATTGATTGGTTTGAGGTGATTCAGTTGGATTGAATGATTGATTGTTAGGTAACACTTTCGGCACGGAGCCAGGCATTCGTGAAGAGCGCCCTGAGAGGAGCGGCGAACCTGAGATTCTCTCTCCTGAGTAGGCCTAGGATGGTAGTGCATCCAAAGTAAAAATTCGGCAGTACCTGAGATTCTCTCTCCTGAGTAGGCCTAGGATGGTAGTGCATCCAAAGTAAAATTCGGCAGTACCTGAGATTCTCTCTCCTGAGTAGGCCTAGGATAGTAGTGTATCCGGGATGATAGTGCATCCAAAGTAAAAATTGGTGAAGAGGTGACTTACGAAACGCTGGGACAAGGCCCTCGGCATTGTACTCACACCCACTCTTGGGTATGTGGGTCCCAGACTTGCGTTCTGGTACCAGAGAACCCCCACTCTTGGGTATGTGGGGTTCCAGACTTGAGTTCTGGTAATGGGTTCGCTGGAGTTCGAATAGCTGCTAGCTGCTGGGGGAGCGGAAGGCTGTTGGTGATAAACACCGTGCTGTTGAGAAGGCTGTTGGTGATAAGCGCCCTGCTGTTGAGAAGGCTGTTGGTGATAAGCACCATGCTGCTGAGGAGGCTGTTGGTGATAACCACCCTGCTGCTGACCCAGCTGCGTACAATAGTCAATATACGATTGCTGCCAGTTCTGCGCTCGCTGGTCTCTTCGTTTGTTGAGCAATGTCGTAGCCACGAGGGTTTTGTTGATAGTTGGCAGCCCAGTAGTCGCACCAGCTGCCATCGCTGTCGTTATCTTCGGAGCGATAGTTGTAAATCCAGTCGGGCATGGAGTGGACATCATCGTCGGAAAAATAGATGGTAATGGAGCGTTCCTCATCGGAGCCGTTGCTGTTATTGTTGTCATCTTCGTCGTCGGAACGATCGTTGTTATTGGAGCTTTCCATATCGGAGCCGTTGTTATTGTCGTCGGAGCAATAGTTATTATCGGAGCAGTCCTCATTGGAGCTGTAGTTATTATTGTTGGAGTCGTCATCTTCGTCGTTATTATAGTTGGAATTGTTGTTATTATTGTTGTCGTTAGAGCAATGGCTGTCGTCGTCGTCGGGATGAGAATGAGAGTCATCAGAGCCCTCGTCGGAACGATAACCACAATCGTCGTCGTTGTTCATAATGCGTTTGGTTCTAATAAATTGGTTTCAATTGTAAAACGGGTGTAATATTACAGTGTCCCTTGGAGAGTGTTGCTACGTAGTAGTATTGGATTGACAAGAGTAAAGGATCATTGAGTAAAGATTATAGCTACATTGAAAGGAGAGATGTATGATGGAGGCTTGTCGACATGGTCGACATATATGCGTCAGATCATGAATTAGCGAGGAAGAGAAGATCCGTGATCTTCTTACATCTTCAATAATGAGAGATACCAATCTGCGATAGAAGCTGGGTATCTTGTAATGTAAATCTGCACCTTTGCATCAATATTATTGCTTTTCATAGAGAGGCTGCATGCCAACACTATTGTAGAGGGGGCCCGTGTCCTATATTAGGACCATCTGACGTGTCTTGTGTACGAAAGCTGGGGTCGTATAAAGAGCATTTTTAGCTAGTCACCAAGCTAGTCACGAAGGCATGTGACTAGCCCCAACGGGTAACCACTAGAGAGAGGCTGAGAAGCCCACGGCACTTCCCGCTGTACA
>JAHBBA010000782.1:0-38369 GCA_018806925.1 Skeletonema costatum | reverse complement strand
GAGCACATCATGTAGCTCATCCTCTCCCTCTTGATTGACCGGACGAAACAATATATCGATCGTCGCCCTAGCAATATCATGTCTCAGTTCGATCCATTTGCAAGCATACCAGCCAGTGCCGGCGGCGGACAACAATCTTCCCCCAATGCTGATAACAACAACGCCGCCAAGAATAATCCCTTTGACATCTTTGGTTCATCCACCAGTAATAATAACGGCAATGCCAATAATAATAATCAAGGAATGGCAGCCTCGTTAATGAATCCATTTCAGCAATTTACTTCAACTGCTCAGCAGCAACCTTCTCAACAACAACAACCAGTTGCTACGTCATCATCGACCACTGCCAACACGACAACATTTTGGCAACAATCCAATGCCGCCATAGCCACGGCAATTAATCCATCATCTCCCTCCTCCATGTGGAAATCACTCGGTGGTGGTGCATCATCATCATCATCAAATAATGCCTCTGGCAAACACAAACGAGTGGTCCCCTACACTGGACCAATTGCCAATTTAGAATCCAATTGGGATCCTTGGCTACATCATGCTGCCAACAACAATAACGACAACGGTAGTAATAGCATCAACACGACGTATCTAATCGTCATGGCGAACCAAAGCTGCATTGTACCCGGTGGTGTAGAAAGTGTATTAAAATGGAGGAAACTTCACAAACAAAATGGTGGTGTGGGAAGGGGTCGATGGATGATTTGGCAATGAATTTAGACTCTACCATGTCTTTGGATGATGGTGGTGATGCTACTACTCTATTTGGTGGTGAGTATGACTCTGCTACCGCTACCAATGGTAACAATGGCGTCAACAACGAAGGTAGCAGGGGGGCAATAAAAAATTTGGCAAACTGTTTAAATCAGGTCTCAAAAAAGCACAGGCCTCACTTGCCCACTCGGTGACGTCGATTGCCATTAAGGCAGATGGAGGGAAGAATCCAGATTGGGTATGTGCCTCATTGCATTATTTGGGGGGACGGAATGGGGATGTAGTGAATCGGGAATGTCGAGTGCTATTGGTAGTGGTGGGGCGATCAGTGATGTTTGTTTGTGCAAGACAGAGTGGATTCCATTGCCCCCTCCTACTAGTTTTGGTGGTGGTGATTTGCAACAAGAGGAGGGGAAGCAACTTTCGTTTGCGGTGCCATTGTGTGTACCGGATTTATCCTTCCTCGAGTCTGCTGCTGCAGCTGCGTCATCTGGTGGTGGTGGTGGTGATATTGCTGCTGATAATGGGATTGTATTAACTGTACGATTGTATCTTCGTTCGGGTGCTACATTACTCAAGGCTGCAGCGATCAAGAAGGAGTATTGTATTGGGGAGAGTTCAGTAATGTATTCTCAGTTGGGTAGCAGTGGCAAAGATGATGTTAGTGGAGGACAGTATCGTACAATGAATCTTCAATTTACCAATGGCATGTTGGCAGATCCGTCCTCTTTTACGTACAATTCGAATCCTGATTCGCCGCCCATGTTGAATTTGATGACGTTGCCGCGAATCAAGTACAATCCGTCTTGCAGGATTGGTTGGAGTTTAACAGATCCAACACCCATGCCTCCGTCATCCGCGGCAGCGTTACGATGGTTGAATATGTTTCAATTGCCATTGGATCAAGGTTATGCCTACCCCATGGGTACAACTGCATCTGGAGCCGCTGGAGCAGTCATTTTGGCAAATGAATGCGCAAGAGAATCCACAGTCACACTGCCAATTGCCACAGCCTGTGCCAAACTCTTCTCCAACGCCGCGATGCAATCTCAACAACGTGCGTCGATGATTGCCGCCCAATCACGTCGTCGAGAGGCTGTACGATCTTATGCAATTCCACCTGAGTTGGATATCAATCGAGCCAATGCAATAGTCGATATGGCATTAAAGGATGGATGCATGGAAGTGAATATGGGAGTGGTAGCATTCGTTGTTACCGGTGATAAGTCCATTGGTGGGATTCACAATTTAACGTCGGGTGCGGAACGTGTCCCGTCTGTTCGTATGTCAGTGTCTTTTCAACGTCATGATTCCATTTTTGAGGAGGGGATAATTACTGGTTCGGTGCCACTGTTGGATCAATCGCCAACCCATCCGAATGAGGCGATGAAGGCACGATTTTGCCCACGTATAATGAGTGGTGTGCCTGAGAAAGATGGATTTGAATTGCTTCATGGTGTCCCTGGGACCAAGCCCAATGGGAAATATGTGGGTAATGTCAGATTCGAAGTGGAAAATACTTCGTATGCGAATGTCAATGATAATTTGATCGTTCCTTCCGCACAAAGTGCTCCCATTGAAGGATTGCTTGAACTTGAACCTTATCTCGAGCAGGCCACTGCACATGAGGGGAAGAAGGTGCCTGTTCTTGTGCCGGCAATTGATGCAAATACTGGAAAACGAACTGGAACCTTTGTGCTGGTTCTTCAAGTTAGGGCGTTGCTGGATGGCGCTTCCTCCTCTCAAACATCGGACACTCTCCCTCCTGCTTCATTGGGTTTGGTGTCTGTGGTTGGCTTGGATACGCTGATGGAAGATTTGGCTCTGGCCCCGAGTCTTGACTACGATCCGCCTTCTCCAACTCTTCGCAGCAGCTACCCTCGGCAACAGCCGTTGAAATGAGACGTCGTCAAGTGGCCACGATGGGAACTTTCCTTACGCCACGCTACCTCCAGAATCAAGCAGATGGAGTCCGCTCGAATGTCACGTCAGCTCTTTGTGATCGGTATGACAAATACTACAATTCTGTAATATCTGGTATTTCTCCTGATGTCGCTATTGAAGATGATTCTCATGTTGAGCTATTCGAGCGCCGCAGTCCTAGACCTTTCCGACCGTCGAACAGTCGTAGTGATGAGTTGTTGGCGGGTATTGGTTTTAATGTGCATTGCCAGGGTCTTTCCATCGACGTCCTTCAGAATGGAGCAGTAACACCAGCAGCGGTGCATTATAGCGTCACACATGGCGCTCCTGCCGATCATGCTGCCGGATTTGGATTCCAAGGAGTGGAGGAGAACCCAGACTTGGGTGCGGAGGCGTCTTCGGGTGCTAGAGGAGGCCTGCGACGGCTGGAGATGAAACGTGTTGAGTATGCCAAGGAGTTGGAGGATTCAATCTCCGGCTTGATTCGCAGTGTTGGAGAACATTTTAAGATGCGTGCACAGGTTGCATCGGCAAGGCAACAAGCTGGCGTCAAAATGTCTCGTCACATTCCTCCCGGTGTTCCTGCAATTGCACACTATCGAAGCAAGGCCATTGAATGCGCGCAGAGGTTGAACAATCTGACATGGAATATTGCAGCTCGGCGCGCAAACTGTTTTTTCACAAGCTCTTGGCATCGCTGTGACGAGTTATCTTGCTAGTCTTAGCGATGGTAGCCATGCAAGCAAAGGATATGCAAGTATATGGCAAAGACATGGATATCTCGTGACATTTGAAGGCCTTTTAAGTGCTGTCGGCAAAGAATTAGGCATGATTGAAGATGCATCAATTGCAGTTCAAATGCTGAGAAAAGTCAATATTGTTTTGGTTTCTGATGATGTGAACACATCGTCGAACAATGGTGAAAGCCAACGTGTCCCAGTAGCACACTCTCCTTTTGTCAACTGGGTTCATTTAGCCTGTATTACAAATGGGTCGCATTCGAAAACTCAGTATCGACTTGAAATTGGTTTGAATCCTCCCTATTACCAAAATCGTGTCCCAGAGCCACTGAAAAATGGTGCGGCAGTTCGACTTTTCCCCGTCCTATTCCAAATGGGCGTTGATATTCGTCAATGGGGTGTGAATGCAGGCCGTAATGTGTCTAGCCAAATCAAAGACAAGAGCAAGGGAGGAGGGCTGTCAACTTCTGAATCATTTGGAGACGCCCAAAATATACCTGGCATAAATGAGGGGGTCGGCGGGCTCATTAACGACGGCGATGATGATGATGGCGACGGTAAGTGCTACTGTTGCATATGTCCAATCATATCAAATGTCGATTTACTCTCTAACTTTTGTTTCCAGAAGTAGGCATGGCTGATAATGAAATCGGATTTCAATTGAATGTGGATGGGTTCCGTAAGCTCAATGCTTACGCTCACTCAGTAAACCCGACAGTTGCAGGCAGTGCAGCGGCGTCATCGGCCCCTCCAATCTTTGATTCCTCGGAACAAATTCAGATGCAAAATCTGCCTCCTCATCCACTTTTAGTGCCACTGAGTGAGTCTATCAAAGCATCTGCAGGCAAGATGGAACACAGTGTTTTAGATCACGCTGCGGCCTCATGTCAAAAACTCGGCGGAGGAAGCACAATCTTTTGCAAAAGTGGAAAAGATCGCACAGGAATGCAAGTAACTTTCAAAGAAGCTCAATTCATCCAGAGGTTTATCGATAGGAAGGATGCAGTCTCGAGTGAAGAGATCTTTGCAAAGGCAACGACCCTTCGAATTTACGGTAACAGAGTCCCAATCTGTGAAAAGAATGCAGGAGAGGCTATGTATGCCTTCAATCCCCTACAGGCGCAATTCATGCCTGCCATGCTGAAGCCACCGCCTATCACCACGCAATGGAAGAAGCCTGAGACATAAGTTGGAGATTAACATTAGAATATTTTTCAGTTTTTCCTCCGCATTATCTTTCTCGACCTTGATTTGGCACGTAGAGTTGAGGACGATCCTACGACCACGTCAAATGATAAGTGTAGTGCTTGCTCTCATAAATTCACAGAGAACAAAATGATGAGTTGGCCCGCGGCATCAGCATTCATCCGACCAAATCCTGAAGATAGCGTAAGAGAATAAGACAACAAATGGTTTAGCGCATCATTCACCTCATCGTCGTTGGGCTCATTTTTCTTTTTCTCCAGTCAAAACCAGTCGCGCTCTGAAGCCAAGGCCTATCGCATTGCGACTCTGGCTATCCGCTAAGAAAAAATGACTCTTTCTCTTATTAAGTACCGATGAGAAAGATAGGATTACGTCGGAATAGTACGTATTGGGCATGCAGAAGTCATTTTACCACGTAGTCTTGGCAGTAGCAGTTAGTAGGCAGACCCTCATCCACATGACTACCACGCACACATCATCAAAGGACAACTCATGAATTAGAAGGCACACAATGCACACAAGAGAGAGGGAGATACGAATCATACTCATGAATAGGACAAGTTGCTATTACTCCCCTCATAGTTCGGACAGCGAGGGAGCTCATAAGCATGTTAATGATATACCGCAAGAGCAGGAAATTTCTGACGGCGAGCCGTTCCGGGACCGGAAGATTACCCACCTGCTGCCACGTCCCCGTCACCAGAAGCCAACACTGCACTGACCATGCCCCGTGCTGCAAAGAAACAACGTACATCCTATACTTGTTCTCTCTCTACCTCTACACAACCGCATCAATATCAATATCAATATCAGCAGAAGAGCTCATCCGTCCGAGGGTTGAACGATGAGTGTTCTTCCGGTTTCGCTCGTATGCACGAAGGAGAAGCGGAAGCATCATCAACGGATAAAGAGGTTGGAAATGGAAAGAAGCCTAATCAAAATCATCCAAAAGAAGAAGGGTGATCCAAATCCTATCAATGATACTACTATCATGTGGAATCCTTACCTCCCTCATCATTTTCCAAGATTTCTCACCTTCGCATGCACAGCTTCATCTCAGCCCATCGAGACACTCCCACCCACTGCAAATACAATGTAAGAATCCAGACGACAATCTGTTTGCCTTTGGTAGTACCATACTCACCAATCATTTCTCCCGAACGACCAGCTTCAGCAGCGCATCTAAAGAAGGACCCTCCACCGCCACCGTCTGCAGTTGCCAGAGAAGAGATGAAAGTAAACAGCGATGGAGGGGAGATTCCGTAGATCTCCCTCCAACTCTTCCAAATTTGCCAGTAAAAGGAGTTCGTACTAGTCCCCTGACCTCTTTTCAACGCAATGTGTGGGATCGAAAGTTTAATGATCTGGTAAGTTTATGCACCTTATTACGAGATCCGAGATTGCAGTGTTACATTCTTTGCTTCCATCATTTTCATTTGCTCATATTTCTCCTACCCTTCTTCAGCTTGAGTTCAAGCAGCAACATGGTCATTGTGATGTACCGCAGACTTATGCACCAAATCCCAAACTTGGGGTATGGGTGAATAAGGTCAGTCTCTTCTTTTGTTTCCATCATGATGCTTCAATATATTACTCTCACCTGTCAAGTCTGATCCGATTAACCCTGTTTGACCTCTTCCAATACTCTAGCAACGCATGGAACATAAGAACCGCGAAGACGGAAACATATCGACTCTGACTGATAAAAGGCTGGAACGACTCCAGAGCATTGGATTCCGGTGGGCCAAACGCAGGGGGCAAGTTAGATGGGATGAGAAATATGTAAGTCAGGTGCCGCTAAAAGGAAGAGACTTGAGAATGAGAGTATGATCTTCACTTTTGGATGATGACTAATATACCCTTCGCCTTCGACCTTCTTTCTATAACTTTGCACACAGGCTGAACTCATTCAATATGCGGCCAAGTTTGGCAATTGTCATGTCCCTACCAAGTACAAAGAAAACACTGCTCTCGGGAGATGGGTATCAACACAACGCGCCGAATACAAAAAGTATTGCAAAGGAGAAAAGTCTTCGTTGACTGCTGAAAAGATCCGTAGGCTGAATAGCATAGGATTTGCTTGGTTCATGGCGCTCTAGACTAGAGAGTCCAATTGAAGTACAGTAATAGAGAAAAATTATTGCTGCCGACCAAATAAAAAGAACGTATTCATCTTCATCTGTTACAACAAGAACTAGGACTGAAATCAGCAGTATAATCTAATATGAATTTTGAAACACTTCAAAAACTCTACCTTCCTCTCCTCCTCCTCCTCGGATGATGCAAATCCATGCTTTTCTGACAGCCCGACGACACTTTTCACTTTCATCGACACAACTATGCACATCCGCTGCCGCTGCAGCTTGACAGCAACAGCAAATGACTCATCTTTGACATATCTGCCTATGCTGTTGCTGTTGATTGATCTCTATACGACATGACGTAGCATCAGCCTCTTCTTTCGTGTCCTCCTCTTACTTGACTTTGGCAGCCTTCTTCCTTGAGATTTCGCCTTCTTCCTCGACGAAGGCATGATTCTAAAAGCATTCAATTCTCAATGATGGCATGAACTAATGTTCATGTAGCACATTGCTACAGAAAAGAAAGCTAAGTATGTACTTACTAGAACGGACCGGCTTGTGCGGCCCGCTAGCCCACATTGGATTTTTTGATAGTTGAAAATGACGCTGTCCTATGCTTACCGCCGTACTGCACTTTCAATACAATTTTGTTGGACTCTAAGGTTAGCTTGCTCTTCCGTGTCACAGAACCAAATTTGCAAACACTTCGGTGTACCATCACCGAAGACAGATGGTAGTGATGGGAGCATCGGCCCTATTCGTTTGTATATCTGCCCATGCACTTTGAACGATGCCGGACCTCCTTGATAAGCAGTTTGGTCGTCGACTTGTATTGATCCCATTGCCATTCCGGCGTTGAAATATCGCAGAAGGTGACGGAAAGCCTTTGTTCTTGGATCATCTGATGTGAACAGTTTGTACAGAGCGATGGGAACCGGCGGAGGCGGATCCAGTTTGACTTGACCTTGATTACAGCACATTTTGCCCATGTGCTTCTTGTTATCTTGGTTCCCTCTAAATTCAACCTTGAATCCCAGTGCATGGCAGTAATCGCACTCGATATCCATCGATCCAAGATCATTAGGGATGATGTTTGCTGTGTCTGGATCAAAGGTATCAATATTGCACTTGCATGCTGCAAGATAGGAGTTTTCATTTTCTTGGTTGCGGCGTTCATGATAGCGTTCTTGATCTAAGACTCTTCGTCTTTGATTGCTTGCATCATGCTCATGTTGTTGTGCGTCATGCTCATGTTGTTCCTGATGTTGTTCATGATAGCGTTCTTGATCTAAGACTCTTCGTCTTTGATTGTTTGTATCATGCTCATGTTGTTGTGCGTCATGCTCATGTTGTTGTTCACGGCGTTGGTTCCGTAGTTGATTTTGCCTACTTTGTTGATTATGTCCAATTGTTGTAGATGATCATCTAACTCATTAAAGTCACTCATGTTTATTTGTGAGGTTGATTGCCATACAAATTTCTTTGCTATTCATCTTTTGCATCAAATGCAGTGTGAGTTCGAGAAGTTTGGTTGCTGTGGGATTGAGGGACGCAACGCAGTTTTACTCAACTTTGGAGAAATTCGACTTGTTCTCTGAAATCAGTCGCAGCGGTGCTCATATTTCCATATCCACGTCACTTACATTGATGTGGTGCTAGAGAGTATGTAGAGCTGGGAGCTGGCGGCCGTCTCAGGTGCCTCATCAGGTCACCTATAATGTTGTAGCGACGCCGATACGACCGAAGCGATTTTTAAGCAACTGAATTAGTATTGCAACGTCAGAATTACTTCCACAACTCACATCGACCACAATGTACGATTCCCCAATCGGCCACTTTCTACGTGGTGGTCTACGTAGGAATTATAGCCTACAATTCCACAAAGCGAAATTTGCTTTATTATTAGATCTCAGTCCTTGAAGTAAGTAGCTGTTTAATTTATTAATCGGCTTCTTGTCCGCTCGGTAAAGCAAATGTCTGTCGCTACAAACATGCATCTAGCTGCTGTCTCGTGGTTGAAGATTCTCAAGAAAAAAGCTTGAACACCGATAGGCAGAGAAAGAATCAGGCTTCAAGGTATTGTACTAAGTACAACCTCTAGAGGTGAAAGGTTGCATCCGCTACCATCAGGCACCTCATTCTCCTCTCTATGCATGCACAGTACTATGTACACAGCAAGCTTTGGTAACCTCCAAGCCTCCCCCAACACCAACAACAAAAGAAGCGCAGAGAGAGCACATAAACATTATTGAGCGCCCTCAATCGAACTGACTTTCTATTCAGATTTTGAGGTTCAACGTTCTTCGACGCCTTCCAAAACTCCAAAACAGCAACTGTCAACACAAAAATGGTTGTCTATCATCAAATAGGACTTGACCTTCTCCAAGCCAATGCCATCAATGGCCATGACTCCACCATCAGCCGGCCTGTTATCTACCTCTACAAAGGCGGTCCCATCCCTCTTCACGTTACCCACATACGCATCGACAAATCCATCAAAGTAATCCCCAACGAACTATTCTCCGAAAGTAACGTACAAGAAGTTGAGATGCACAATGGAGTCTACAAGATTGGCAAGCTTGCCTTTTACAACTGCCGATGTCTAGAGCGCATATCTGGTGCTACTGGCGTGCAGGTGATTGATGAGGGGGCATTTTATAGATGCAGACGATTGAAGGATTTAGAGGTCGGTAAGAAGCTTGAGCGCATTGGGCAGGGTGCCTTCTCACGGTGTGGGATCATTACAAGGTCTCAAGATCCCGTCAGTCAAGATTGTGGATGGTTACGCCTTTCAATTCTGCATCAGCATGACCGACGTGGAATTTGGTGAGGAACTCGAGCAAATGGAAGAGTTTGCCTTCCTTAATTGCTATTCTCTACGGCGTGTTGCCATGCCATTGAAGATGGACCTCATTAGCGATAACATCTTCCAAGGTTTGTACAAGCATGGCAAACATTGAGCTTGTTGGGGAAGTGCACAGTACGATATCTCATTTCAGCTTGCAGGTATGGAGAGACGAGATGAAAGACGAGATTGACATGATCAATCAAGTTCTTGCGACTGCACCTATCCATGGGAAGACAGCGGCTGCGCGGCGATGGATTCGAAGAGTCCTTGCTCGAGTGAAACACTTTACAAATGAGCACAACATGTCCTTAGAGGAATCTGCTGCACTTCTGGAACTGTCTTTATGGAGAGACAATCTCAAGGGTGAGATAGATCATGGTAGCGAGTTTTCTCTCGAGTCCAAACCAAAGAAGAGGGCAAGGATTGATGTCGATTGTGCAAGGCAAGAGAGACGCATGACTTGCGGGGCAAATATTGTGATCAAGAATGTCCTTCCATTTCTTCAACTGAAATGATCGAATGAATCAGATGAGAGACAACTGTCAATATGTATACAAGAAGTGTGATTAATAATGTTAACGTCATGACGACTTCTCAAATGATCCACTCCTACTCGCAGTTATAATATATCGTTTAAAGATACTGTCGAGTAGTCGACTGAAACTACAGTACTGGTCCATCTTGAGATCTCTGACTCTCCTCAGCCAGCACTACAACACACTAAACACACAGCTTCATCATTATAGTAGTAAAAGAGATTTATGTGAAATAGTCGTTTATATGAGAGCATAGTGTACAGTAGTTTAGCCAATGGCTGCAACGTTTCTAATCATCAAGAACATCAATCTTCGTTTTAAGAATTTGAGAATTGAGCTTCAGCTCGAGCTAGAGTCGGAAGTCTCAGCCTGTTCTTGAGGCCTGAGCTAGAGCTCGGGCCTTAAGTTGAGCATCGAATCTAGGAATCATTACCTCCTTAAACCAAGGCATGAACTCCTTATCTTCGGCAAAAAGTAAAGTCAATGGCCCATACATTATCAACATTCTCATGTATTCTAGCACTTTGCTGAAGGCTGCATTTTGAGGGATTACCCATTCGTTCACAGCAACAATGATTGCTCCAATTTGAGCCCTATTCAAACTCTGGCTCTCCGCACCCTGCGGCGTGGTATATCCCTTGATTAAAACCCTACCTCCAAAACTAACCATCAACAGACCTAAAGATTTGCGTGCTGGGTATCGTATATCGCGAAAGCTGATATTTTCGGCGACACATTGAGCAGAACCTTCCATTCTTTGCAAAACACCATCTGTCATATGCTGCATTGCGACAGAGAATGTCAAAGAGTCTGAAACCGAAGAAGAGTTGACAGTGCTAGATGGTGTAGGCGTCTCTCTTCCCGCAGCTGCGTCAGGATAATCGCTTTCGTCTTCGCCTTTCACAAGTAACATCTCTTCTTCCTCGTGCACAAGTTCATCGATTTCAGCTTTAAATTCAAGGTCATCTGTATCAAGCAAATCCTCGAACAAACTCTCACCCTTTCTCTTCCTCGTGCCTCCCCGATCAAGCAAAGACTTTACCGAAGGATACTCCTTCTTATCCGCTCGTTCCCTACCCAACGTAGCCGCACGAAGTTGTTCCGGTGGAATACCCTCCACACTCCCCTCTCGTGTCAAATAACGAAACAACGCTTGGTACGCACCCAGTGGAATCTTCCACTTTCCCGTCACATTCGTAGTATTCCCATCCTCATTATTCGATGTTAACCCCACCGTAGCCTTTTCCGAAGATGGATCATCCGGCATAATCCCCTCTCCACCCGCACCACGTTCAAATAGCGCTCCCTTCCGTCCATCTCTCCCAATATGATCCTTGGCAATCTTCTCAATTGGCCCACGTAATCCATGAAATACTTCTTCCGGCGATTGTGCATATATTGATTCCGTTGTCAAAGTAAACTCCCACAAGTTGATGAGTGATAGGACGAATCGGCGACGGAATCGTCCATATTTCATGCGTTGTTCTTTCCGTTTTGTAAAGTAGTCTGGGGGGAGGATGTGTTGCCATGTTGGTATGTGATCGTGTGGAATTTCGATTTTGTCATCTTGCTGTTGTTGATGTTGTTTTTGGATACACATCTCCATATCTACTGTGGACAGCAGCCCTATCATTGTAGATTTTAAGGCAGGAAACAGCTCTTCGCATCCGTGATAACGGTTTATCAAAGAGAGCACTTCGGGTAAGTAGAGGGTGTCAATCTCACTGTACACTGAATGCTTTACTCCTTGAAGGTCAGCCAGCCCTGATCTTTTCGCTCTATGTAGCTGTATCCGATGCATCTTTTCTCTCCCAACATCTTCTAGTGCGTCGCCCAACCACGAATTCATTCTGACAACATCATCGATGAGTTGCTGAATTTTAACTCCATGTTCACCATCCTTTTTATCTTCATTTTCATCGTCATCGTCATCTTCATCTTCATTTTCATCGACATCTTCATTTTCGTCTTCATTTTCATCTTCACTGTCCACGCTGAGAGTTTTTAAGGTGTGATTAGATTGAAGCGTTGCGTTTATGCAAGATATGTCAATAACTAGCTTCAGCAACATTATTTTCCCTGGTCTGATACATAGTTATTCGCTAAATATAACTCCTTCAGTGTTGTATTGCTTTGCAGGGAAGCGACCAGAGCTGCAACTCCGTCGTCTTTGATCTTATTGTTTCTCAGATCGAGACATGTTAGAGATGAATTGCTTTGTATTGCATGGGCCAGAATTTCCACACCATTATTGTCTATCCCATTTCGGTCGAGATGCAAATTGTTTAGTGCACATCCCCCCTTCTGGAGCAATTTTGCTAATCTACGACATCCATCAGCGTTGATATTATTGTTATTCAAATTCAGACTCGTCAAATGATTGGGAAAGAAGTCTGTGTCAATGTCTATTGACTTAATACCGCAGCCACTGCAGTTTAGTTCTTCAATTGAACTGTTACACAATGCATATAACAGCATACTGAGGCCCTCCGATTGAAAATTATTGTCGTTGAGAGACAACTCCAGAAGATCGTTTGCGTAATGTAAAAATGGCACCATGCTCCATACTCCTACTGCGCTTAATTGATTATTGTTCAAACTCAAATATTCAATTGAAACTGCTCCTCTTCAACCCCCGGAACAATGACTGCATCTTATTATCATTGAGGGCTCCATCTAGAACTACTGATTCCAAGTTGGTGTTGTAAGAAATAGTGCGACCTAGCATCTCCCAATCCTCGTCGGTCATATTTTGGATGCGGTGATCCGCTCCGCTGACCCTAAACGTATCCTCATCGTTGATGATGATCATCGTGATGACAAACAATGTATCTTTGAAGGAGAGTGTCGTAATCGTTGTCGTCGTTATTGTTGCCCGACTCTTTTTTTTGAGTTGACTGATGCATCAGATCACAATACTGAAAGGCCGTTCCCCACCGTGAACGGATTCGAATACGGATTCAAACAATGTGGCCACTTCTACGTAGGAACTCCCGTTAGGGGGCATGCCCCCCTAAAGAAACAAGAAAGCTAAGTATGTACTTATCTCGTCTTGAAGTAAGTAGCTGTTTAATTAGTTAACCATTCTTTTGCGTATGATCACTGCTCCGACGATCATCTTACTGCCGAGTAACTTTCCTACGGCCCTTGATGTAGTAGGGAACCTTGCCAAGCCAGCCTAGCCTCCAAGAAACCCCATAAATCAAATCGCTGTGATCAAGCTGCACACTGCCTACACGGAATTAGAAGAATGTAGAGCACGAAACAAAGTAAACTGAGTATATTCATATAATAGGGAATATATGTGACTAAGTTGATCAATCAATCGTTTTTGGTGTTGGAAGGGAGCCTGTCTGACGTAGCCTTCAACGTCAATTGTATTCAAGTCGATCATGGCAGATGGGCATAGAACTACGGAGACGATAGACAGAGTTAATATTGAATAATTCAATCTCACATGACGATCCGAACTACTTCGACCACTTCTTTTCTCGTTCACGTGCATTCCTCTGCATTTCCTCCAAGGCCATCTGACGTTCTTCTGATGTTTCTCGATGTTGTCGCTTCCTCCCCTGACCAAACCGCGATTGACGTTCTCTTTCCATTTCTTCTCGCTTTGTCTCTCGTAGCTTTTGATCTGGGCCTAAATAATCGCCGCTGCCATTGCTTGGCTTCGATGATGTGCTGTTGTTGTTGCTCTTGGAAAGGGATGTGCCAATTAATCCATATCCTTCCTTCTTGGGACGGGAGTCGCCTTCGGGTGCTGCAGCGTCTCTCGCAGGCTGCTTCCTATCATCGTATTTATACCGATCATTCTCTCGTCTACTGCTCCTACTATCACCACCTTTGTAATCTCTATAATCATCTCCCCGAGAACGCCTCTCTCCCCTTGGGTCTTCTCTATCCATGCTGTAACTTCGGCTCCTCTCCCTCCTTCTCCCACTAGTTGCACCACGTTTAGATTGTCTTTCATACCGATCATAATCATCATGATGTCTCTCTGGGCTCCTTTCTCTCCTTCGTCTTTCTCTACTTTCGCTTCTCTTCCTACAGTGACTACGGTCATCATGTCGATCCCTCCTTCGATCTGATGAGTGGTGCCTATCATAGTCATCATCATCATGACGACGGATATAACTCATTTTATCCATCGTCTTTTCTGACATGACGACGTCCCCTTCGAGAATCTTCCGAGGAATACGACGCTGACGAGGAATAAGAAGAGTATCCATCATCGACGACAGAGAACGAGACCTCTCACGTCTTGAACGTTTGATGACGACGATGACTCTTATGCTTGTGCTTCCTCTTCTTTTTACTCTTTTTCGAATCCTTGCGTCTCCTCCTCTCTCTATCTTTGTCCTCTTGCTCATCATGTTGCACCTTCTTTTTGCTACTACTGCTTCCGGTTCAGTCGTAGTTCCCTTATTGACCACCATCCCCGCCCTCTCCATTACTTTAATCTTCTTCTCCACATCTTTATCTTTTGCCTGTTTCCGTTGCATAACTGAAAACATTGGATCTTCGTGCCTTAAATGAAAATTCTGATTCCATTCATTCATTGTAGAACTAGCTGCTGCAACTGGATTCCACAGTTCCATCATTATTAGTCATTCCATCATCTTGAATTCTCAACACAGCAGCCCCCCCCTCCTCCACTCTTTCACCACCCGACACACCAATTGCAGCACCAACCGTACTAGCCTTCTCCAGTGCACCAGTCATACTCGCCGCAACTGCAAAATCCCCAGCATGCTTTGTCTGCCCCTCTGGCACAAATTCCTTCCCCATTAAATACGCCTCATTCTGCGCATCCTCCTCCACTTTCTGTCGTTCCTCATCACCCTCACCCTTTTTATGCCCCTCATACATCCAATCAACACCACGATCACCCGTCGATGAGGACTTTTGACCAGTGATCTTTTGGAGTTCTTCTTGCTCACGCTCGAGTTTAATTTGCTGTGTGAGTTCTTTTAGTTTGAGGTCTTCGGCGGCGGCTTTTTGTTCGGCGATCCAGACTTTTTCTTGGTTGGATATGTTGGAGGTGTGCCATGCATTTTTTGGAGAGGAAGGATAGGCCTGGCATTGTTGTTGTTTTATATGTTGTTGCTGTGTTGTTGTTATCTTGTTGAATGTGTAATGGGGAGCATAAAATGAGTGGCTATGGGGCGCAAGATTTCATGGTCTTAAATTTTTGAGTTGAAATCTGAAATGTGATGAAAGTGTGTCAGGTCACAGGAGCTTGCGAGCTGTCATTTAAGATGTTGAATGAAGACGACTGCAGTAGATGGTCCTTGTTTTCCTGACTTGATGCATACTTACTTATCCATCATGGAGGAGTTTCATCGCAGCCATGCAGCTGCGCTGACTTCTAGAGGCGCCTATTTTAGGGCAAAAGAAGGAAAGGGAAAGAGCAAAATAGTGTTTATACTAATTTTTCTTGGCCGTTCCACGCTTGAAATTGAAAATCGTCAGGAGAGATGATATGTAAGGAGCTATTTGGGTAAATGTGGTGAAAATTTTGACGCAAGTTAGAACCACATGGAACGTGATGCTTAAAAGTTGCAAGTGTTTAATTTAGTACAGATTACGAAATTAGTACATATTCATCTTCAGACAAACCACCGACGTTCCAAACTGTTTGCTCTTATACAAGGCACATGCACATGCACATTTAGCTGCCGTGACCTTGGTGAAAATAGTGCTTGGGCTACGTGCGGGGACGTAGGAAAGAAGAGGTTGCTCTCGGGAGACTCATCAATCTCCTTGGATGTTACAGCCTGCCCCGCTGTGATTGTCGTTACTAAGTGGACTGTACTCCTAGTACTATCTTCCCCGCCGTTTACCAGACCAAGCTTGATATCTATGCAATCCAAGCCAATCTTTCTGAAGTGAATCAAAGTCACCTTGGTTCCATTGGCTAATTTGCTTGCTTCCCTTTCAAACACCTCTTCGCGTGTGAGGGGCTCTTTCGACTTTATAGTTGTAAATCCATCCTCTCCGATTGCATTTTCATCCTTGAGAAGAAAGGTGAAATATTGGTGGTAGAGATTGTCGAAGCGAGTTTGAAATTCAGCAGGCGAAATGTTGTTGATACCGTCGAAGGCGGCAATATACTGACGAGGGCAAGCTCAAATGGATATGACATTGTTTGTAGTGTTGATTGTTGTTGCTCTAGAGAGTAGTAGTTGCTTTTGTTGCTTTTGTAAATTTATGAGAGCATTGGCAGGTGCTGAGGCATTGTTGTTGCTGCTTGAGACTTGAGAGACTTGCTACAAATGAAACTTAAAGCTTCCTCGCTCTTGCTACGAGTGAAACACGACACTCTACGTAGGGGAAAGTACGTACTGTATGCGCTTGTAATGATAAGTAAGATTGGTAAGATACTTATGTACATTTAGCTATGTATGTGGAGTGAATGCAACTCCGAGTTGTGTCAAAGGATGGGTGTCTTTATCTGTACGGAGGAATTCAATACATACTTTGGGCTGCTCTCCCTCGCATCCCTCAAAAGCGACCAGCATGCAAAGCTGCAGCTGCATTGTCAGTCCATGGGATTGAGTTGTATGAACGACTTCTGACTCCATCTTTGCGTGGAGCCACTCCGATATCCACCTCCCATAAAACCAAAAGCCACAACCGACAACATCATCGACTACTACTTAAATAACAAATAACAACAGCAACAATGAATCATCATCTCTTCACCTCAGTTGCCTTGGTCATCGTCGCCATCTTCGCCACAACCCTCCCATCGGCATCGGGCTTTGCACTCCTCTCACCCCTCCTCCTTCGCGTCAACCCTGCCGGCGTTGCCGCCCGCATGAACAAGTCGGCCTCTCCTGCCATCACCGATTCGTTACCAATAATATCGTCCAGCAAGGCATCCGAAAAGACTCCAGCCAGCACCAGCAGACCGCCATCGGCAAGTGTAGACTTTGGCCTAGACGAAGACATGATGCGGTATAAGCATGAACTACTCTCGGTCGTGTATGAAAAGTCATTAACACGTGGCTTTGAGTAAACACTGTGACCTTCCTTTGCTCTGGAGCACGACACCACTGTACACACCACACATGCTCCGCTCCGATGCACAATAGAGGCAATCCGAAACAATAGAGACACATAGAGACACAAAGACCTGCTACGTACACGTTCTAATACTTGCAGAGACACATCAGACGATAGAGAATTGACCTGCTCTTAAGATAATACACGGCACATTCACCCCACGACTCCATGATGAGAGTCCAGATCGGTCAGACAGACACAGATGATAGACACATACCTCTAACAACATAAATAAAATATTAAAGTAGAGCACAACTTGATTTAAACAACAGCACTATTTAGATTTGCCTTTTCATTTGTTTGTAGCGGTGTTTGCAATTTCTTTTTCCATTACTGCTGGCTCCTCCTCATCTCACCAAACGTCATCGTAGATGTCAATGCTGTTGAAATTATACCAATCGCAAGTGCACCGACATCACAGCAAGATATGAAATCCATCTTTGCCATGCTTTCCTTCCGAGTGTTGTATGTCAACTGAATACAAAATAAGGGAGGTAGGACAAATCCAACGATTGAGACACAGAAGCATCCTATGAAGCTCACAACATGAACAAAGCCAGGAGCATATTCAGCAAATCCATGTGCATGAGCACGCACAGTAGCACACGAACCGCTATCCGCTTGCGAACTTCATCCAACTCCTATTCCTAACTTTCCCTCAACCATTTCTCCACATGGCACCACAATAAGAGGAGCAGTCATAGCCACAACAAACGTCATAGTAATCGACAATCAATGCCAGCCAAGAATTAGTCGGGAGTGCCTGCAACACATCTCCATCAAAGGAATGAGACGGAGAGAAGAGTATCCTTACACCACTGGAAATAACTATGTAAGCAAAAAAGACAAGAATCAATCCCATCCTCATTGCAAGTCCAATATGTTTGGGTGTTTTCATTGACTCGTGAAAGTTCAATATGAATGGTACTATGCCATACCGAAGACTACAACACCAAACCAACTACTCGCATCAGTAAGATTTTTTCGGCCATAAATTCATTGTTGATTGAAAGCCCGCCAGTCCATTCTCCACCAAACCCTGCCAAACTATAACGATGAATGACAAAGCCAAAGCCAACAATCCAATAATGGAGAACTTTGAAAGGAAGCTTACGTCCGGGGAACAAGAGAGAAGTGCTACGATCACACTTGGGATGATAATATCAATCTTTCTAGAGCCCGTGGTGATTGGCATGTCATCAATGAAAGATATCATTGCGACTTCGTAGGCTATGATAAGCATGACCATTAATAATAGCATGAGTAAATCAACTACCAACAGACCAGCGGGGCCTGCCGCATACCAAGCTACTGAAGCATATGATGTGGTTCCAACTGGAGGGGTTTTCTATTGTCGAGTTGTTTTCAGTCTTTCTTGATCTTCTGCAACTCCCATAATCTTGTGGCTGTTCGGGCAGAAGATCTTTCTACATCTGAGTCTAAGTCTCCCCTCTTAATTCTTGATGAAGACAGTCCCAACAAACGCAACACACAATTTGCACAATAATAAATTCCATACTGCATTTAAGGCTAGCCCAACCACATTGAATATTAACCCTCCTTTCTCGGCAGCAAATGGTAGCGCCAGCGTCCCCGTGCCCTGCACATTTTTGTAATGTTCAATGCAGTTTGGACGACGGAGGAACCATGACATTTGTTGTTTTGATTTATTGCACTGCCGTCATCACTCTCTGCGTTGCAACTTTCTTTTTTCGCCAGTGCACGAGGTTTCATCTTCGCCCTGAGCTCTCCTGTCGAGCTCTAGCTTTACTAGCGGCTGCTGCTCCGCTGCTGTTATTGCCACCATTGTTGAGTTGTTCTGTTACTATGACGATACGATTTGGCTGATGTTGTTGTTGTTGTTGGGTGGAGTGGTGTCATGGGTGATGTCATCTTTTTGAGTCTTGCTTAGCTGGGATTGAGCGCGCGCGCGCGCAAGTTAAATCATGTACGATACATTTTCGTGTTGGGCAAGCGGCAAGAGTGCCTTTTGCAGTGGTTATTGCCACTGGTCAATATTACTCAACTACCCTTGCGCTCACGATTCGACAACTTCGTACATACATACTTTCAAATATGGCAGATATACCACCGTGCCCACTAGGAATAATTCAATCGTTGTACAAGGGTTTACAAGCCATTTGCAGGGAAGATCTGCAAAGAATGCAGTGTAGGAGAGTCAGTTAATGAATTGTTTCAAGAATGTTCTGGGTGCGGTTACTTCGTGTACTGCGTGCAGAAAGGCCACATTGGAAGAAAGAGCATAAGTTTTCATTGCACTGCAATGGCAATGACAGCGAGGACATTCGGAAACACAGCAGACGACTGCTCAAATTTAATGATCTCTATTTCCCTTTGATTGAAGGCTTAATGAAAGCTCGATACATACTCCTACAACAGGGAAAAGAATGAGGATACGGTGAAGTTCCCAGAAGGGCAAATTGTGGCCATTTATCTTGCTGATTCTACCTGATGCTGCAAAGAGGCCCCAACTTTGCATTGACAATATTATTATGCGCGAGTAATGACTGAAAATGAGAGTAATAGTTCGATAGCAGTCTCTAGCTCTAGATTGCAGTGGAGAGGACATCGTTGTGCATTTCTGCTTGCACGTATCTCGCCCTTCTCCCCGGTCAAGGGTTTTTGAGAAGGGGATCTACCGCCCTTACTTCCATGCTACGAGACAGATGCAAAGAAAAAAGTTTGAGACTTTCTATCAACGCTTTAGCAAAAAGAGCTATTGGATCAGGTGTTGGGACATGTCCAAACTATCAATGCCATTGCAAAAAGGTGAACGTGGTGATCTCTATCAAGTTATCAAAGAATGTATGAAGCAAGGGAAGTCACAAATAGAATGAGATAGTATGACGTGAAGTGTATTCCGGGTCGCATTATTGATGCTGTAGTTAATGCTATATAAAAGCTCTCATAGGAATGTATCGTTCTTTCATCATCCGCATCTGACTCCCTATCCTTCAAGCAGACCAAGCAAAGAGCTGCAGTAAGACCCGTCTCGATGTGTGTGGAGGGCACCCTTCAAACACCGGATTTGCCGTGGCCAACACTTTTGCACCGCGATCTCTTGCCTTTTCATGTTTTGATTCCAAGTTTAAGTACTCACGTGAACTTGCTCTTTCACTTCTTGCTCGTCATCGTCCAAGTGGACTATTAAGACTTGAGACATAACCTTTTCAGACGGCGACCGCAAAGTCAAGAAGGATTTCAAGGGCTCTGCACGCAGCCAGTCTGGTTGGATTGTGTTATCATCCAACAAACTCAACAAACATAGATTGCAGTGTGTCAACAATTCGCGCATTAGTCTCCCAAATTGCCTGAATCATTTTCAGAGGATGACTGCTCCAACACCAAAGACAGACACACGCCATGCCAACTCTCTAGTGGATGGCTCGGTATCCTCCAAACATGAATGTAGAACTGGAATGAGCTGCGCCAATATGTCGGAGTGCAGTGCTGAAGCCTCGGCAACTTCCTTTCATGTGACACAGTAGAGAAAAGACCGTAGCCACAGACAGCTTTCGTAAAGCTGAGGCCAGCCCTCCGGCTCTCCATACTAGATTGAGGGAGGACTAATGGATAATATGATATCAGTGGGGAAATCTTGGGACAGAAACGTCCTCCAGAGAATGAAAGGTCTTATCTGAGAGAATGCATTGAAGTACTGACATGAGCGTGATTCGTAATGAATATTCCTCTGGTTCTCCTTCTTTGGCAATCTCAGTACTCGACATGTGGTGCATAAAGAAGGGAGCCACCACTTCAAAGTTGTTCGAGACTGTAGAGCCCTCTACTGTTCTGAGAAGTGCAGTCATCGCCGAAAATGCAGAATCAGATTCCTTCCAAGGGAATATAGACTCAGCAGCAGCTGTAATCTTTAGAACGAGCTTGCGGAAGTGGGCATCAAGAAGAGATCGTTTCGTGTCATCGGAATCATCATCACATAAGAAACAGGAAGAGAACTCATCAAGGATTTCATTCGCTTGGGCTGACAAGCCATATGATTCGGGGCAGCCAAGCAAGTGAACAATGCCAATCAAAATCTCGAGTACCGACTCCTCTTTTAAAGTCCACGAACCGTCATGGCATTCTTCTCCAATACTCAAGTGATGCTTGCAGCATTTGACCACCTCGGATACGGTATCTAGAAGTGTCCAAGCCAAAGAAGGATTTGCTGCAACACAATTCGTAACAGAAGTATGAGAGAGCAGCGTCGTGATTGTGCCATCGATGAAGGGCGATGTATAGATCCAATTGGGAGTCGAGAGTGACAGTGTTGGATCCACTCTGCGTAGAATTGCAGCCGCATCTTCGTTTACATATCATGCCCTTTACCATGCGGCTAAGTAATAACATAGTGGATGCAGCTTCCCGTGGAGATGATATCATTGCAATTGCATCCTTGCTTAGTTCAATCTTATCCTCGCTGGACGCAATTAACATATCCAGACGAGTGTGGAGCATGTATCGCTCCCACCAAAGAATTGAGCAAAGCAGCTGAGTGCAGCCTGGTCAGTAGTGTTTGAGAATGGTTTGAAAGTTAGAGAGATAAGCGGATCGTAAAGTGCAATGCAGATAATTTCTTACCTGCAGGACATCCTTTCTTCGCGTGACAATATTCTTGCGTAGGCACTCACAATCGGTTGCATCCTTGGCAACAATGTCGAGGAGGATTGATCTGTCACAACGTTACTGTCCAGAATTGTAATGGCAAAGCTGAGGAACACTTGTAGAGCTTCCAAAGATCGAACTCTATCTTTACAAGTCGACCAGGAGACATGAACACGATGCTAAAATCGCCTCCATCACGGGATGTAAAATATCGTTTGACAACATTCCAAGGAACGTTCCATCCTTGTCCATTATGGCTGCCGCAGTTGAGAGCGTTAATCATTTGCTGAATGGCAGATTCTTGGACCTGAGTGTTTCCATCTGAGGCACCCAACACAAATAATGATAGTGCTTTAGATTCAACGAATGGAGTCGACTCATCGGGAGAGTACGTCCAATCGAATTGTTTTCGCCGTCATTCCTACAGCGTTGAGTGCAGCGACTCGAAACCGAGACTGATGTGTCCATCTTGACAAGTTCTTCCCATCCCGGCAGCAGAATGCTTTGAAGTGCTTCTTGCAGAGATGATAAGTTAGAGCTATCACTGTCTTGACAACAAAGTACAATCGCACTGCTTGTCACGACGGCTTCACTCCGAATCTTGGAGCGCCGATTTCGAAACAAGCAATGCTTCACATCTCTTCCTGCGAGCTGCAGCAGCAAGTCTGTGGCATGGAGCTCCACAGAAGTGGAACACAATTTGGCAAGAGTTTGTACCAATGTGCACGATGCCAAGAGTATGTCGGGGAAAGGATCGATGAAGACATGTTTTGCTAACGCTTGGCAGATGCATGATGCAGCTTGTCCAATTGATTCCAAGGGCACACTCCGCGTGATCAAGTAGCTTCCCAACTCTGACATCAGCTCCACGAGCGATAGGCGAATGTGTTCTGATTGCTCCAAAGATGTCATCGAGCTCCCATGAAAGCCTTGATGATCAGTACTACCATCCTGGCGGCTCATTCTTCTTCCAAAGAGATGAGAGCATTGTTGAAACAATGATTGAAGACTGCCGATATGATCCTCTTGGTTGGCCTTTTGCTGGCCAAACGCACGCTGCAATAGACCACGCAGAATTTCCACGCTCGATTCGCGATGACCTTCTGTTGTGATGAATGCTAACTCGTCATTGATCATTGCTAGCAATGTCGAAAGAACTGAGACTTCCTTGCTTTGGGAGCAAGTGAAGAGCTGGAGAATTTCGTCAGTGGATGCCGTCGGAAGTATTTCAGACTTCCATCGAGTTAGGACACGCGTGCAGGCTGCCGAATCTTTTGACGAGATGCTCAGAAGCTCTGAGCTTGCAGTTGCCAACGTCGTCATTCTCGATCATTGAGTGAGCCTACTTGAAAGGAAAGATAGAACATATATGTTCGTTCACTAATGGGACAACGTCACCTGTTGAAAGTGAGCTCAAATAATTTTAGTAAGTGAGCTCAATTTTTTTGAAATCAAAAATTTCGATTTAACTTCTCCTCTATCATTGTTTGTTGAGGCTGTAATCAAAGCACTCCTTTCACCACTGACACATCATTTATTCAATCTACCTTACCCCCGCTCTGTAGACTGTAGAGGAACCTCCAATAGCCGTCTTTCATTGCATCGCCGCGTGAAATCAGCTGACCAAAGATGGTGTCACGGAAGAAAGCAAAAGGTAAGGCGAGGAAGGAAGCTCAAAGCAAGGTGACGCAAGATGCATCGATTGCGTCGCATATGCAGAAATTGCAGATTAATCACATTCTAAGGAGTTGCACCCACGGAGCAATCCCTCTTCCGAAAGGTCATATCTGTGAGCGATTCACGAGAAACTACGAAAAGCAATACGACAACGCCTCCAGCGATATGCTCGTGAAGGCGTTTGAGCAAGCGCATGAGGCTACGAAAGAATCATACGCGGACGTCTGGGACGATGCTTCCAAGATGGAGTTGGTTTATTCAAGCTATTTAGCCATGGGGACTCAGGCAATTCTCGATGGGTTTACGTCTGATGCGCGTATAGATGCTACTTATGCGAACTACTTCGAGCAGCACATTGCTGTGAAGTTGAAGAAAACACAGGCTTCAATTGATGCGCAAAAAATTAGTGAGCTGAATGATGCGGATCCTCACACGTTGGTGAGCTACTTTAGGAATCGCATCCCTTGCTCCTCCTGTTTGGATGCCAAATACAATCAAGTCAAATCCACAAAGAAGATGGGTGAATGTTCCAATGAAAAGTGCAGTCTCCAATACAACAAAGTCGAGCGAAGCGCCATGATGAGCTGCGGACGATGCCGAATGACTCACTATTGTTCCCCTCAATGCCAAAAAGCTCACTGGCCGATGCATACGAATAAATGCAATGAGTTCGTCAAGGAAAAAGCTGACTTTGATCTGAAGCGACAAGCATAACAATTATACAATCTACAATTATACAATTGAGCTGTGATTTATATTCTACATCGATGTCATAATCGTTCGCCACAATCTAGTTCTTTGAGCAGCCTCGCTTGCTCATATTCACTGGTGTGTGTCACTTGTCACAGGAAGAAGAAAGTCTCACCCTCGACCACCACCACCTTCTCCCTTCTACAGACAACATACCAAATTATCATCCCAAGTATCACCAATCTGCCTCAATCTCGACCATATCGTACAAATCTAAACTCTCGGGTGAGGCACTGGGGTGGATTGTTTCACCACATAAAGTGAAACGTAGATTGCTCACATCTATATCTTTCTTCGATGCAAAAGCTTGGAACAGCGTTTCCATTTTGATACTTCTTTCTACTGTGACCAAAGTTTCTCCTGTCACGTCCTTGATACGAATAGTAATGGGAGGGTCTTCGGAAGTGAACATGATGGACTTGGATCTCTTCATTTCTTCTTGCTGGGAATCAATCTGTGCCTGCTTTACGTTACACTCTTCCAACAACGTATCGAACACCATGGCCTTACAATCATTGCAATTATTGCTGCCATTTTTGCATCCAATTGATCTGCACGTGGAGCAATGCGGATCGCACCAATCACTGTCACAGAATGTCACCACGCCTGCAAATCCATTAGCTTCTTGGCAGTGTAGGCAATATATAACGTTACAATTGCTGCATTCCGGTGCATTGGTACAAGGCCCGCATAGGATTTCATTGCAGTGGGAGCAAACCTCGAAAGATGCATCGTAGCAACCAAGACAAGTATCAACCAAGTCCCGCCTTCCAAACATCATAGGAAGAGCAAAATCCATCATTACTACCAAACCCAAAGTATACACAACACGAGAAGAAGTTCAACGTGGCAGCATTGTGCCCTTTCACAAACTCTCTCATTCTTCCACTTCTCATTACTTGATCCATGTTACCACCATCCGCAATATTACCGAACTGATCAAGCTGATTTTCCTCGTACCATTCGTAAGGATACTGAAGACGCCTGAGTGAATTCCCCCTCTCTCCACTCAGGATGCTGTCAAGGATATCACAAACCGGCCCCTCTGACAGCTTTACTTCCCGAAAGGAAAATCTAGATCTAGATCCGCTACGCCAGAATGGAGTTTCAAATTGGTCTATAGAGCCCCAGGTCTATTTTTTCCAAAACATTGGATGCTCTCAATGGTATGAATCCATAGCCAACAACATTGAAACAGTGGGTAAGATACAACCGTTCCAGATTATTCTTCGCATCAATGCATAACAGTACAGCTCCCAAATCATCATCAGTCAGACGACATGCTAGCGACACTGGGATGTCAACAAAGTCTAGAATCTCCCATGCACTGTTGTAGTATTTGTTTAGTTGCTCCGATAAGAACTTCCTAAATTGACGGTCATGTTGTTGTGCTTTCGCGTATCCTTTTATACAGCGGCGGTTGCCATTAGCGTCAGTTTCACCCCGAGCTTCCTCACATAATTCATCCAACAAAGTATTAAATAATACCTTGTCTTCTGCCGATGAAATGATTGCCTTGCTGACAGCGTTCGGCTGTCCTTTCCAGCCACTCTCCCGAAATGACGCCGGAGGTGCGGTCAACGCAACGGCCAAGAGTGCTCTTGATGTCTTGGGCAGAAAATCAGCAATGCCGCACCAAAGATCGGCCGATAATAGGTCATTGACGGTGATTGGCGTATGAGGAGAGGTCCTCTGGCGCTTGGTGCCGCTGCCGTTGCTGCTCTTGGATGTCATCATCGTAGTAAGAAGACTGGCTTGGAAAAAGTGAAAAGTGAAAAATAATGAGATCTGATGCGTTTTCCTTGCTCCCGTTTACTCGAGTCACCCCTCGCTAGTGCCCGCGGTCCCTGCGCCTACTTACCCACTTCAGTCGTATTGTGTTAGCACGTCCAATGATCACTTATTAGCAAGGAAACATCATTCATTCCGATCCAAAGTTTGTCCCATTAGAAAGGCAATTCAACAGCTCAGCAGCACGTCTGTCGGTCATAAGGAATACGCTACACTAAGTGACATTTGAGCCAGAGCGAATGCGAAAAGGAAGTGTGCGTGGAGTAAAGGTAAAGTTGGTCAAAAGGACTAGGAATCCCGAGTCATTGGGGAAATGAAGAAACGTGTGAGTTTGTACGACATAATTTCCCCTATTTGCGCAGCGATGAACACGCCTGTGCACATCATATGATGGGAACTATCCTTGCAATTTGGTAGCCAAGTATCAGATAAATGATCAAGTACTAGTACTAGAGCGAGAGTACGTCAGGCAAGCATTCAGATAGTAACTTTCATTATTCATCTTTGTGTGTGTGTGTATTGTGTTGAGATCAACTCTCGTCCCCATTCCTAGAGCCAAGTATTCACGTCACTGCTCGATGCGCAGCAACCAAATCATCGGTACTTCCAATGTTATCAAACAGGTTCTTCAATTCATTTCCCAATTCTCGACGTAACCTTGTCATTTCGTCCCGCTGCGAGTTGATCTGGGCCTGTTTTGTATCACATTCTTCCAGTAGCGTATCAAACACCATGCCCTTACACTCATTGCAGTTGCAACTACCCTTTCGACAAGCGCTCAATCTACACTCGTCACAATACGGCTCACAGCCACTTTCGGCTTCACAGATGGAAACTTTTGATCCAACTACATTGTCTGCACAATCATTGCAGTATCCAATACCACAGTGAATGCACTCAAACCTATCATCTTTAGCAACACATTTTTTGCAATGAATTCGGTTGCAGTGTAGGCAGTATCCATAGTCAGCACCCTCACAGTGATTGCAAGTATCAATAATGTCACACTTCCAAGTATCCTTCAGAGATGAGCAGAATTCTTTTCCATTTGCATAGCCGAAGTAGAGGGAGGACGTATAATTATTCATCAAAGGACTGTGCACATTCGCGAATCTCATCAATTCCGTACCTATTCGGTGTTCATGCTCCCACCTTTCTTGCTTGGCTTTGAAGTATGGCATCCTACCAAGCCACCCAAGCATACAAGGATACTGCAACCGTGTGAATGAATTTCCTTCTTTGTCAAGAATACTCTCGAGGATGCCACAGACAATATTGGGAGACAACTTGGCATGACAAAAATCTCTTCGACCATCAGGCCAAAACATTTGCTCGAATTGTCGATACAGCCCCAAGTTTATCTTCTCCACCACTACGGATCCTCGGAGTGGCCCCAATCCGTGTCCGACAATGTTGATGCAGTGCGTAAGTTTCAACCGCTTGAGCTTATTTTTCGCGTCAACGCAGACCAAGACAGCCCCCAAATCATCATCACTCAGACGCGATGCTAGCGACATTGGGATGTCAACGAAGTCTAACACATCCCACTGAGCGTCGTAGTATTCCTCGAGTTCTTCTGACAAGCCCTCAAAAAACTTTAGCCCTCGCGTAGCCCCTCGTAGAGACTTTTTCATAACTATTTGAACGCGACTTCCGTCTCTTCCAGCTCCATCAAATAGTTTAGCAGATTCTTTGTACAACTCCCCCATTACAGAGTCGAAAGATCCATCAGCTGTGCGTGATATTATTGCTTTGCTCAACGCATTGGGCTTCCTCCTCCACCTGCTCTCTCTGAATGACGATGATGGCGCAGTCAATGCTACAGCCAAAAGCGCCCTGGATGTTTTGGGGAGGAAATCAGCAATATAACACCAAACATTGATTGCTGCGTTAGGAGAAGGCTTTCGACCATAGCCAAGGTGGTTGATGCCAGGTGACCTGATCGTGATTTGCGACATTTTACATTTGTCACGAAGGAATTCACCCTGTACAGTGCACCACTCAAACAGACTACCATCATTGAATATCCAGTGAGCAACTTTATTGGGATGAACAAATGTACCACCCTCCGTTTTGATAGTAATCCTACTCACATCTACTCCCTTCATCAAAGCGTATGCGCGAAACACCTCGTTCATCTTGGTATGTGCACTTTGCAATTTGAAAATAGTTACTTGACGAAACTGATTTCTGAGAACGACATCCATTGCTCGGAAACAACGAATTTCAACTCTGTCGCTCAAACTCAAATCCTCCAGTGTGGTATTGGGGTCAATCAAAACGCCTCTCGAGGTGAAACGAAGACTGCTAAAGTCTACCCTTCCAGTGACGCATAGGATTTGAATACCTGGCCTAGTTTGGTACTTCTATTCTCTTTGAATACGTCTCTCTTGTTTCCATCCCCATCCTCGATTATTTGAATGGTTATGAGAGGATCAACGTTCTTTTCGGTTCGAGTATTGTCAGTCTGGACCTCATCCCCCGATGCTAGTCGTAACTTCTCTATTTCATCCCGATGTGATTCTATCTGTACTTGATTCGCATTGCATTCCTTCAGCAGTGCGTCGTATACCATCCCTTTGCACCACGTACAGTCATTACTGCCGTCTCTGCAGCCATTCAAACGACACATGCGACAGTATGATTCACACTCTTCATCCTCGCAGTAGCTAACTTCATTTTTGAATCCATTGTCTCTGCAGCAGAGAGAACAGTAGCGAACGTCACAATTGCTGCATCCGATAGTATCACTACAATCACGACAGATGATTATTTTGCAGTGAGAACAAGATTCATACTCAGAATCGTAGCAGCCAAGACAAGTATCAACATAGTCCATCTCTTCAGAAAGATGAGAGCAAACACCACTTTCATCTTCGAACCCAAAGTATACACAACAAGAGTATTTGTTCACGAAGGCATCATGATCTTTCACCAACTGTTTCATTCTGTCACTTCTAATGATTTGATTGTGATATCTTGGAATAATCTTTGGGTCTGGCTTTTGATTGCCATGCACAGGATCTTTAGTGTTGAATAGTTTCTTGGAATACCATTTGTACGGATACTGAAGACGAATGAGCTCGTTGTCCTCGACACGAAGAATACTATCGATGATATCACAGACTGGCTCTTCTAACAGCTTTGCTGTATCATGAAACGCATATTCGTCATATGCTGGGGCTGCTTCAATCCAATATGGCTGCTGGAACTCCATTACTAGCCCCAAGTCTAATTTTTCCAAATATTCAGAAGATCGTAGTGGTTCCAGTCCGCTCCCAACAACATTGAAACAATGTGTGAGCTTCAAACCGTTCCAGATTATTCTTCGCATCAATGCATACCAAAATCGCCCAATGTCATCATCACTCAATCTCGAAGCAAGAGAGAGTGGAATGTCGACAAAATCTAATATCTGCCAATTACCATTATAATATGCTTCAAATTGCTTAGATAAACACTGCCGAAAAAGTTCATCTTGCTGCTCCGGCCCCCCTGCCCTTTTCAGGACGGGCAGTTTTTCTCCAGCAACCGCTTCCGCCCGTGCTTCTCTGTATATTTCCTCCAATATGGACTCAAATGAAGCCCCTGCTTTGGTATCTGAAATAATTGCCGTGCTGACCGCGTTTGGCTGTCCTTTCCACCCGCTCTCTCGAAATGACGCCGGAGGTGCGGTCAGCGCAACGGCCAGAAGTGCACGAGATGTTTTGGGCAGAAAATCAGCAATGATTTTCCATTGCTCAACAGGTATTTCATCAGCAGTTGGGACTGGTGGGATGAAGATGGGACGGCGAGACAATCGCCGGCGCTTTTTGACGCGGCCTCTCATGCTGGCCTCTTCCTCCATGAGCTGCGATGGTATTAGCTTTCCGCTCAAAATGAAGATTCACCAGCTAATTATATATGTTGTAATGACATCGATAATGTGATGAGAAGAAGAATTCGATAGCAGCGCGTTGTAATGTAGGGATTGCTGTTGCTGCTTGATTGCATGCACTTCGTTGCTTTGATTTGATAAAGGGAGTTTTAGCATTCTGCGCCTTTCTTTCCCGAGTTTCCTAGAGGCAAAAAGAAGAACCCATACGCGTGAATGAACTCGTCAGTCACGAAGCGGATCGATCAAGTAATTATGAGGTGTGCTCAAGAAGTAGGAGTTGACATTGACATTGTTTGTAAACTGCTAATCTAAAATAGATTAGCCAGGCAGTGCCTTTGTTCAATCAATCGATGATAGCAACGCAACAACAATGCGGTCATTGCTATCCAAACCCAAGCTTTCAGGCGTGTCTTCTGGTAGAATCGCTTTACCACGCAAAATAAATCGGAGATCACTCACATCCACTCCCCTCCTAGACGCATGTTCCAGGAAAAGTTTGCCCATTTTGGTTGCCAATCTCATTCTATACTGGGTTACTTCTCCACCCTGGTCCATGACGCTGACAATAGGGCGTGGGTCAGAATTGCTTGTCGCCTGAGCTTGAGCTTGAGCTTGAACGCGATTGGCTTGAAGAGTCATCTGCTCAATGATGGAGCGCAATCTCTCCATTTCATCATTTTGCGAATCAATCTGTACCCGCTGTGTGTTGCATTCATCCCTCAACTCATCAAACACCTCACCTTTACACTCAGTGCAAGCATTGGTACCGTTTCGGCAACTTTTCAATCGGCAGCTGGAGCAGCGAGGCGGGCAATCGGCTCCGTCGCCTGCTGCTTCACACCATGTAACCTTATCAGTTCCAATATCTCTTCTACAGCAAGGACAATGTATGATGTCGCAATCTTCGCATTTTTCAGCGTCGCAACACTCATAGCATACGATATCATTGCAGTTGGAGCAAACTCTAAAAGAGGTGTCTTTGCATGAAATGCATACATCAATCAAGTCCGACCCCAAACGCTCGTGACCAAGACTATCATGTAGGGAGGAGCATAAGTCCTTCTCATCATCATATCCGAAGTAGAGACAGCAAGCAAACTTATTCACAATAATATTGTGCTCATCGACAAGTTGCTTCATTCTTCCACTCCCAAAGACATTTTTGGCATAAAGAGGCACAAGAGTATGGGGCTCGGATGAATTGACAGACCATGTGTGGGGATATTGCAAACGATCGAATGAATCGACCTCTCCACGAAGAATGCTGTCAATGATTGCACAGACTGGGCCTTCAGACAGCTTTGCATCATCAAACAGAAATTCGTAGTTCCTTACGCCGGGCGCCATACCTTTACGCAGATAAGGAGCTTCGAACTGTCTCACGAGCCCCAAGTCCAATTTCTCCACCACCGTGGATCCTCGGAGTGGCTCCAATCCATGTCCGACAATGTTGATGCAGTGAGTAAGCTTTAGCTGTTGGAGCTTGTGCTTTGCATCAATGCATACCAAAATTTCCCCCAAATCATCATCACTCAGACGCGTTGCTAGCGACACGGGGATGTCAACAAAGTCTAACACCTCCCATTGCCTGTCATAGTACTCATCAAGTTGCTTTGATAATGACTTCCTAAAATGTGATTCATGATCATCAAGGTTAATCCATTCTTTCATCGCACGGTGTTTGCCTTTCAACTCCGCTTCGGCTCGATCTTCCTCGCATAATTCATCCAATATGGAATCAAATGGCATGCAAGCCTTTGTGCGTGAGATTATCGCCTTGCTCACAGCTGTCGGCTGTCCTTTCCAGCCACTCTTTCGAAATGACGCCGGAGGTGCGGTCAACGCAACGGCCAAGAGTGCACGAGATGTCTTGGGAAGAAAATCAGCAATATCACAAAACATATCAACCGATAAATCATGTATGCTAACTGACGAGATGGATAAAGTTTTGCGGCGCTTGCGGTTGCCGGGTGAATCCATTCTTAGGTTGACAATTCTATCACGGAGATAATATATTTGGTCTGGGCTAGAAAAATAACAAACCAAAAAATGTAAGAGGATAATAAGTAATTGCCAACAATAAAATGATAAAATAGTAGCCAAAAATAAAATGCCGGCAATTTAATAGGACAACGAGTATAACAAGGGGCGTCTGCGCCGTTCGGGCTATCAAGCTCACCTGTTGTCGCGGCTACTACGTTGTACAATCCTCGCCTTACTCAAAGTCGGAGGTATTATTGGCAAGATTGGTGGGAGTGAGCTGTGAGCTGCGCTTCGCTTGGTTGCTTTTTTGATTTTTGAAGCAAAAGTGAAAAGTGGCATTTTGTTGTCAAGTTTCCCGATTTTCCGAAAAGAGGAGAAAGGGAATCTTGAAACGTGAATGACCGGCCTCTTGCCATGCCGTAGGCAGTGAGATACAAGCAGTAGGAAATGTGCAGTGAACTCCTAATCATATATTACTAGCTTTGTTCACAACGAGTTATTATAGCAACATGAAGAATGCGGTCATTGCAATCCAAACCCAAGCTTGAAGGCGTTTCTTCGGCCGCAAAGTTATCCGAGACACTCATCTCCACAGCCACAGCTCTTTGGTCTTTGACGATAACTAAGCTTGAACGCGATTGGCTCGGATGGTCAGCTCCTCGATGATCGAGCGCAATCTCTCCATTTCATCATTTTGCGAATCAATCTGTACCTGCTTTGTGTCGCATTCATCCCTCAACTCATCAAACACCTCACTTCTACACTCAGAGCAAGTATTGGTACCGTTTCGGCAACTCTTCAATCGGCAGCTGGAGCAACGAGGAGAGCAATCAGATCCGTAGTCTGCTGCTTCACACCATGTCACCACGTTTTCAAGACTATGATCTCTTCTGCACCGAGGACAATGTATGATGTCGCACTCTTCGCATTTTTCAGCGTCGCAACACTCATAGCATACGATATCATTGCAGTTGGAGCAAACTGTAAAAGAGTCATCTCCATTACATCTGATACATGAGTCAACAAGATCCAACCCCAAACTTTCGTCATCAAGACTATCTTCGAGGGAGGAGCATAAGTCCTTCTCATCCTCGTACCCGAAGTAGAGACAGCAAGTAAACTTGTTCACAATGATATTGTGCTCATCGACAAGTTGTTTCATTCTTTCACTTCGAAGTACGTTGTTGTCGTAAAGAGGCACAAGAGTATGGGGCTCGGATGAATTGACAGACCATGTGTGGGGATATTGCAAACGATCGAATGAATCGTCCTCTCCACGAAGAATGCTGTCAATGATTGCACAGACTGGGCCTTCAGACAGCTTTGCATCATCAAACAGAAATTCGTAGTTCCTTACGCCGGGCGCCATACCTTTACGCAGATAAGGAGCTTCGAACTGTCTCACGAGCCCCAAGTCCAATTTCTCCACCACCGTGGATCCTCGTAGTGGCTCCAATCCATGTCCGACAATTTTGATGCAGTGAGTAAGCTTTAGCTGTTGGAGCTTGTGCTTTGCATCAATGCATACCAAAATGGCCCCCAAATCATCATCACTCAGACGCGATGCTAGCGACACGGGGATGTCAACAAAGTCTAACACCTCCCATTGCCTGTGCATAGTACTCATCAAGTTGCTTTGATAAGCGCTGCCTAAAAATTCGTTCACGCCCGTCGCCTACGCATACTTTTAGTGCGCGGTGTTTGCCTTTCAACTCCGCTTCGGCTCGATCTTCCTCGCATAATTCATCCAATATGGAATCAAATGGCATGCAAGCCTTTGTGCGTGAGATTATTGCCTTGCTGACAGTGTTCGGCTGTCCTTTCCAACCGCTCTTTCGAAATCTCGCCGGACGTGCGGTCAACGCAACTGCCAAGAGTGCTCTTGATGTCTTGGGAAGAAAATCAGCAATGATGCAGCAAAGATCTGCGGATAGGTCATTGATGCCGGGTGAAGAGATGGGCAAAGTTTTGCGTCGCTTGTGTCTGCCGGGCAAATCCATCTTGCGTGGTTTGGGTTGAGATTGAACGAGCAATGCAACATGAAATTTTGCTGGAATAGAAGAATTGACAATGCAAAAATGCGATGTATGGTAAGTGGACAATGACAAGAGATAGAGAGACGACCTTTGACCCTTCTGTTCGCACTAATATTAGCTCACCTGCTGTCGTGAATTCAACCGGAGTTATAATTGGAATTTCTAGTCTGCTTTTGAAAATTCAAAAAATTGCCTCCGAGCACCTGGGCGGATTAGACGTGGCGTGCCACGGTCCAAGTGCTCGTTTGTAGAGATATTTCATACCCTTACCCCTACAATGCACCACTATAGAATTGCCTTCCGCACTCTCTTTGAGCACGTGGTGGTAGACTCCATAGCCACTCTCTTCATCGATATGTCACTCCCCGAATGCCCCGCTACACACTCACACATCATAGTAAGACAAGAGCAGAAAGCACAATCACCCAACATTGATTCCAATAACCCCATCTCTAATCAACTGCCGAACAATAAACCCCGAAATAAATTCCGACTTGGTATCACACTCCCCAATAATAGATCGTCCATCATCCCCTTTTTTCGTAACCTTCAAATCATCCAGAGAAACCCACTCTCGTTCAATTGGCATTGTCCCAAACAAATCATATGCAGGAGGCACATCATCCTCCCCAGGAAGAAGATCAGTTGCATCAAACGTAATATAAACTCCATGGATTGTATTGCTCACATTGGATGTAGATGTATGAGTGTAGACTCTACCATACTCGTCCTTGTGTGGATCTCGTCCACTCTCTTGCATACGTTTTGGACGACTCAAAACTTCATCTTTTAGATCCGAGGGAGAGGATTTTGGTGATGGCATTGGATTGGGCATTTGTGGAAACATTGTGTATATTTTGGTAGATTTGATTAGGGAGGTTGGATCTGGTGCATTGTCAAAATTGACAAAGCGGTTGGTGGTGATAGAGTCTTTGTAACCAAAGAGACCGGACATTCGGAATGAACCTTGAATAGCTGCCACACTATTGTCGTTGTCGACGATAGTTTTTACTGTAGATAGTACATTGACATCCCAAGCGCTCAATTCGTCTTTCTTGTTTTGTAGCTGTAGTGACAAATCATTCTGTAATTGTTGACGGATTCTACTGGCATACTCTTCCAGCTGGTCATCCTCAAAGTTGTAAGCATCATCATCAGCTGATGAGCCTGTCTGAAATGCATCCTCACAAATGTCAATCTTGCTATACGTCCACGATGTTCTCTCCTCCTCACCATCAACATTATTCGTTGGAAACTCTGGAAAGACAAAAGCATCCAACATTATCTCGGGAACTGCAACTTTATATCCCCTAGGTGGAGATGATGAAGAAAGCATCCATCTCGTTACAGGAACTCCAGTCCCTACTCCATATTTCGAAGTGCCATTGGCTGATTTTCGTACGAGTATTTGAGTAGTAGTTTTTCCTTTGTGGGATGATGGTTTGACAACATGATGTCGATATACAATGATGAAAAATTCAACTGGCCATAGTTTAGGATTTGTTTGATATTTCTTAATGTAGTCATCGGTGGGGATGGGGAGGTAGCCTGGATTGTCCTTTGTTAAATCTTGTGGTGTCCAGTTGTTGTTGTTGGAGGTGGTGGTTGCGTGAGTTGAAGTGGAGATTGAAGTTGTGTGTAATGACAATAGTGGAGGAGGATGACGTATGTGATGGAAGAAGCGGAGATGATGACGACAGCTTTGATATCAGTTGACCATGAGCTCCACGACTGCTACTGCTGAACGATAAGGCGCCGTTTAGTAGTCCAGCAAATGATAAGAGGAGGAAGCTTGCAATGGCTGATTGGGTACGCATGTTTAGCATCGTTACTCGTCGACTGCGAGAGGAGTTTGTTGAAGATAGATCGCGCCAGACTCAGTACTAATTCCGACGGTAGAAAGTGCACACCCTCAACTCAAAATCCAAAATCTAACACTAACCATGGTGGCCGCATCTACACAGCACCGCCTCGACGCAGCCTGGGAAGCCGCCGAGCACGAGGCCAATAACATGACAACTCCATTATCGTCGTCCCCTCCAAACAGCGATGACGCCAGATGCTCCTCGCCATCGCCACTAACATCCTCTCTCGACTATGATGCATCTGCACCACCACTCAACGGCAGCAGCATCGACAACACAACTTACTATGAAGATCCATTTCTACTGCCGTCAAATGAGACTTCTCCAACTTCACTCGCATCATCATCATTATCATTATCGCAGACCACCACTCAATATCAAAATTCCCCAAATTCACAGCAGCAACTAGAAACACCATCCCTCCTAAGCCGCTACAAAATCTTCCTTCAAAACCACTCCTCACTCCTCTCCCTAATCGAAATGATTATGGAACGCTTTGTCTTTTACGGTCACCTCTTCAAAACAACAAACCAATACGATGACGAAGAGAGGGGAATACTACAGATGGAAATGTACTATGCCACATGGAATATCATACGATGGATCAATGATGTCGTGTTGCTGGGTGTTGGTGGGGGGATGGGTTTGACTGTTGGGACGAGAACGGAGTGGCTGTTGCTGCAGTCTTCGTCTTGTTTATCTTTATCCAACAACAACAACAGCAATGATAATAAATTGTCACTGAATCAATGGATATCAACGAGGTTGGACACAATCATACCAATCATTCGAGCAACACTTACAGCCACAACGTGCATTTATCCTGCGGTAGAAGCATTTTCGAGACGGACAAATACTACTAATAATCATCATCATCGGGACGACTGGGATGGAAGAAGGCACAAAGCTGCAATAGTCAGTTATCGATTGGAACGAGTGAGGTTCATGGGGAGGATGTGTTTATTGGTGATTAGTTGGTGGGCTAGGTTGCAGCGAAAGAGGCAGCAACAGCAGCAAAGTCAAAAGAAGGAAAGCGATACAACAATTATACCCTTACTGTTACAAAGGGGTGGAGAATTAGATCCATATGAACAAGTGGTGCCGTTAAAACACGCGGAAGATGAAGCAAGGGTGGTTCAATATGTTGGAAGGAGGACTGGACGTCGTTCTATTTCAACAATTGCATCTCCATCATCATCATCATCATCATCATCTCGTCAGCAGGGATTGACAGCGGCATTATCAAACGTTCCCTTCATCACCAAAGCAAACAATTTGATGGAATGGATCTCAAAGCTACTAACTTCTTCATCCGGGAATAAACTCGTCTACGTTTACGCGGTAGGTGAGATCTTGCACATTTTACGTCCGTTGTATTGGAGTCGTGCGGAATGTGGTGAATGGCAACAACGACGCAGGACATTACTCCTCAACAACAACAAACAACAACAACAGCAGAGAGGAGGGATGTACAATTCTTGGTCAATTTGGAAGGCTTGGTTGGTTTCAATTCTTATGGATTTGATATCTGATAAGTTGCTGAGACTGACTAATAATAGTGGAGGAGGTGATGCTGCTGTAATGAACAATAATCGACAAGGTAGTAGTGTTCGTAGAGGCTCAGAGCAATCTGCCCAACAGCATCAACATTACCATTCCTACCCCTCCTCTCCATCATCCGCGGAAGAAGCCAACCTTGCCGAATTGGAATGGAGACGCAGTCGTCATGGGTTGTACCTTCTCCGATCTCCCATGTACGATGTTGTGACTCGTCCAGTTGCATCGTTTATTGCTAGAGTTGTCTCAATGGTTCCGTCAATGGGACTTGGAAGATGGGCTGCGGAGTATGTGTTGGATATGATGAGTTATTGGAATGACAATCATTTCATGCTGGAAACTTGAGTTGTATGTATGAGGCTATTGTATATTCAACTCTATTCTACAGTGCGTGGCGGTGGTATCATAAAGAGTAATTATTACACTGATTATACCAGCCTTCTTCTCAGAGTTTTCTGCTAGTTTGGTTCAGGGGGGCATGTAGCCTTTTAAGAGTGCATGATGATGACGATCGATGCTTGTTGGTGTTGGTGTTGGAACAATGCAAAATTGTGGCGATGTGGGAGTACCAAGATTGTTGAATATGGCATATAATATGGGTGGAGTAAATTCATTATAATTATAAAGTGTTCGTTCCTCTTCCATTTTCCTCATGGAATGGGGGCTCAGATGCAGAGGAGGTGATGGTGTTGCTTCTTATGATCATGACCAGTCTCTCCTTCTAGCTCCAGACAACTTTTCTCGATTGATCCAAAGGCAAAGAAGTCCTCAACCAGGCCAGGGTCCAGGGTCCAAAAAGCCAGTCGACTGCAGAGGAAGCTGGTACCAAGAACCGTATATTATCCGCTAAATAATGTCCGATCCGGGAACCATCTCTGTCTATGTAGGTTGATGACGTAGACATATGGTACTAATTCCTTAGATATATAAGTAGGTACATAATTGTTCTGGTGAATAAGAAACTAGATACTATTACTATTAGCTAAAATCACTATTCCTTGACTACTTTTTGCCTTCTCTACCAGCCTCTGTAAAACACTCCGCCTGTGGAATTGGTCTCGTAGATCTACAGTACG
>JAHBBA010000781.1:0-12135 GCA_018806925.1 Skeletonema costatum | reverse complement strand
GGGGGGAAGCGACGTGACCTTTCTCACAGTTGATCGGCGCGGGGCTGTCTTTGCTAAGTGTGCGTGGCCCGTAAGTGTTTTATCGGCTCCATTAATCTTGCTAGGTTTCTCATCTTGCTTTCGTCGCCTTGTCATCACTCGGCAGTCTCAGTGTACCCGGTGGTTTGCATACCTGCACGCTCTGCCCCTGCTTCCTGTTTTGCTGCGGTTTTTGTAGTTCGTAGCATCAGTCCCTTTGCCTCTCTGAATCTTTGGGTTGGGCCCTTTTCTTTCCTGACACGCGTCTGGTCGTTCGCCACTTCGGCCTATCAGGGGCTTACCCCACTTTGTGTCTCGTTTGGGTTCAGTCGAGATGGTTCATATCTAGGTGTTCTCTATGCTTGAGCTCGGCCTCGATGACTACCCTTTTACCGCAGCCCCTGGGCCAACTCGACGGTCGGGTTTGCTCTACCGCTGACAACTATGGTTCCCCTTGATCACAACCCAAAAAATTCCCTCACTCAAATACAACATTCGTTTGCATGTAATCCCACGCATCGTGGTCCTTTTCACGGTCGGTGATAAAGGGGATCCTTTCGTCCATCATCCTACTTTATCGCTTTTCTGGGTGTTGTTTTCGTTTGTTCAATTCAGGACGCTTCACCTGTCCCTCTTTTTATACCCTCCTCTCCTTTATCCATCTATGCCTCTACTTTGTCCATCTCTTCTTTTTTTTTTTGTGTTTGCCCGTTCCCCCCCTATAGGGACTCAGTGCAAAACCCTCAAGTTATTCTTCCCGTAACGTTTTAGTTTTGTTTTTTTCTTCCCTTCTTATCATTCTTTCTTCCACCCCCTCCTTTTCCCCCTCCATTCGTTTCTTCTTTTTCGTTCTTCTTGGCCTTTTCTTTTTCTTGTTTTTCCCTAGAGTTGTTCCGCCAGCTACTGTTCTTTCCGAGGTGGACAGATGTCCTAGTCCTTATTTTCTTCTTCCTATCATATAGAATTGCGATAAGTCCGGAATGTTTCATCTTTTAAAAACACCCTTGGGTCCAATATTGGCAATATGCCCTCTTTAATGTTGCGGAATCGAATTGGACTGTTATCCGCATCATCCACCGCCCACGCGCGACTATTGTGGTGACAGTTTTTCTTCTGCGTGCGGCCCTACTCTTGAATGCAATTCTTCTCTCCTTTTGTTTTTTCGAATTTACTACGGAAGCCATAACATTCCAAGTCCCTCAATATTATTCCCGACGGTCCCCCATATTGGGCAAATGATGATGTTTTTATCTCTCCAACTCCACCACAACTCACTACTACCGGAGGAGGGAGAATGTATCCCCAACAGATCCCTTGAAAGTGCTTCCTTAACAATGAATTCATCGGAGGGGACGCACCCTTATAATTCGTGAGAGCTTCCTCATCGTGACAAATTCCCATAATATTCCAGAGGGACCAACTAATCCCAATGCACGAGATGATGGTTCCCAGTGCAGTTTAATAGTTTTTTCTTACGTCTCGTCATGGGATGATGATGATGATTGTGTGGTGGTGACGACATCAGGGTGACATTATTATTGGGAGAATTATTCTCCTCCCATGACGAGGATGCCAAGTGTGTAATGTGCTCTTGTTTCGGTTGTTTGTGATGATGGCTGTCCACCGCTGCGTGCTGCTGCTATTGCTAGTGGGAACCTTTGGTCACATCCCCCCGGATGATGGGGATTGTTCCATCTGCTCACGCCAATAATGAACTCAACCTGACACTTCATCCGATGATTCATGTCTGCCACCACTTTTAACCACTAGCATGCTTCGATGGACTTCCAGGCACGGTAAGTTTCTTTTTATTGTTGTTGTTAATAGTTGTTTGTTGCGATGATCCGAAAGGAGACTTCGTAAATCATCATCGGGATCATCGGGATCATAAGTGTTGTTGTTGTGGTTTCATGATTGAGTTTAATTTTTGTGCGTTTGATGGCGACGTGGATGGGAAGAAGAACGGATGATCCGTCGCATTTCTTATTATTATATTAATGTTTCGCCGCCTGCAGAGAGCCGATTTATTGCTGCAGGCTTTGTGGTGCCGCTGTTCTTCGGAATTTTATTGTTACAATGTCTTCTGCTTACTTGCTCGGGCTAGTCCTTCAAAGTTTGGGCGGTCATTTTTGCGTCATTGTCATTTGTCATTATTTCATTTGAGAAAGGCGAAGGAAGTCGTAAGAGTCTTCGGAGGTATTTTTTGTACTTATTCCTACGTTTGACGTTCTGCCCCAACAATAGCCCTCCAGCCCCAAATTTAGACTAAATTGGAGCCTGCATCTTGGCCTTGGCTTGTTACACGTACATATATACCTCTAGATCCCACAAAGGGATGGAAACTCTTCCGATTGCCCGTACATTAACTGCCAGAGTGTCTCCCTCCACTTCTTTGTCTGTAGATCTGTGACCTACCCACAAGCCATGTTGCAAGCTCTGTCTGCGCTAGGCCTTTGAGTTTGAGTTGCTTTTCGTCTCCAAACTTGAGTCAGGAAGGATTAATGTGCAACAACGCAACGAAGCAACATATACAAGCGTCGATATTTGTCTAAAGGTAAAGAGATTAGGACGGCAGAATCCGTCCCGGCATACGTATAGTGCTTTTGCTGACAACCTTAACTTAACCTTAAAACCTTACGCAAAGAAGAATAGCCAATCAACGTAGGTGGAGCGTACCCTGTTGGGCTCATCGAGATAGAGTTGATACAAAATGAACATGTCATGGCTGTCTAGGAATTAGAGCAAGACCTCATCAAAAAATGTATTTGCCTTTATTCAGAGGCGGTGTGGCTTAAGTAGCAGTAGCGATTGCACTTGCACCCCCTCTTGGTAGTGGTAGGCGTGGTATTTTGGGTTCGAACACCCACCCCCATCGTCTCCATCATCCTGGCTGTTGAGGTGTGCGGCTAGGGGTGCGATCTGGGAAATAGTATTAGTAAGGTTTGCGAGTTGTCTGGAAATGAGTGACCTCTCTCAGTGAGTGCCTGTAGTAAATTTGTGGACATGCTGGGTTGGATATGGTGTTGTTCGATGGCGATGGTCAGAGCATGACATGACAGATTCATCATCGTCAGATTCATCATCATCATCCTGAGGAGCTGTGTCTTGAGAGAATCGCTATCAGAACCTTCATCATCAGAGTCATCGTCATCCATCGTGACTTGAATTTTCCTCGTCAGATTTGGGCTACAAGTAATCTCCGTCTGGGCCAGCCTCAGTGCGGTCAGTATCAGTATCTCCAAAACTGGCATTGCGAGAACTGTTCTGTGCATTTGCATTGGAGTTGGAAGAGAGTCTTGGATAGCGTCATCATCATCATCCTCGTTGTCGTTGCGAGTGTCTGTACCAACTTGAGCAGCTGCCAACTCCGCCATCTTTTCGCTGCAATTAGAATATTTAGCCAATCAAAATCAACGTACTTAGAAGGAGCGCAGCCTCCTGGGCTCATCGAGGTAGAGTTGATACGAAATGAACATGTCATGACCATGACTGTGCTTGGTCTATATAGGGATCGAGAGCAAGGACCTCGTAGCCCTGTCCTTGTTAATGTTAACATTAACATGCTCACTCTCTTCTCTATCTCTATCTCAATCTCAATTTTACGAACGAATTTGCGGCTGACGCAAACGCCACATTCCCTTGCCCTTGCAATAGCACTGACACTGATGTCAGGCAGTCTTCCTGAAGCATCTGTCGCTGCTTTATAGGCGGAGGCAACATGGAGTTTATGTAGTCATTAGGTTTTGCTGGTACTGGTAGGTAAGCGCTTGCAGTTGCAGGCAATTATTGAGCCATGTGATTCTCGAACTCGGAGTACCTCTTGCAGCGGTGTCGGGACGCATATAATTTATGCTTGCTGGTAGTGCCGATAATATCTTGCTGTTATGTGATTGTAGTAGTAGTAAGTACGAATGACAAAAAGGAAACCTTTTTGGTTATAAGGCTCTTGTTGGCCTGCCGAATCATTTTCGGCCTCGGACTGACAACTTTGCCTTTTCCGGTCCTGCCTTTCTCATTTTCCACTATTCTTCCCAGTTCCAAATGCGTGGCTGTGTCCGGCGGTCCGGGGAGTGTTACTGGGGTTGCACGTCCTTGGTTCATCCTAAGTAAACATGTTCCCCCACCCCCCCCTCCACCCCCCCCCCGCCCCTTGTTTCCCCCCCCTGGTGGTCCCTGAATCAAGGACGGACCTTGCAACACAGCCCTTCATCCTCCCCCTGTTTGACTGTGTTTTTGTTCCGCCCTCTTCCTCGCTTCATCAACCTCGTGCATTCTCTGTCTCTGGACCTTCCATGGGTTGGGCTTCCCTTCATTCCCCCACAGGCACGTAACGATCGCCGGGGGGGCCCAAAATTGGACCCGGCGAGATGACGATGCCGGGAGCATGTTGCACAGAAGTCGCTGCGATAGAAACCAGTACCCTTCGACACGAATGAAAGGGTTAACTCAAGACGAGCAGACTCAAAAGTGTCTTATGTCTTTTCTTTTGTTTTGCTTTCTCTCTAATCTTATATTGTGCACTTGTTGCACGAAGTCGCTGCGATAGAAACCAGTACCCTTCGACACGAATGAAAGGGTTAACTCAAGACGAGCAGACTCAAAAGTGTATCTTATACTTTTCTTTGTTTTGCTTTCTCCAAAGTGGTCTAATAAAATCCCCCTCTACCACCGTTAGCTGCGAATCTTCAGATAAGAGAGAAATATATTGAGGAAAATACTGAGTTGAAGAACAGTCAGAAGTAATGAGCCTGCGAACCACGAACCGGCTCTACGAACTCGATCGAAACAAGAAATGTATTAGGAAAACGATTTGAATGGAAGAAATGTAGAAAGAAATGAGCCCGCGCATCGGCTCGGAAACAATGATCTTGCTGTCTGCGCTTGCTGCTTGCTGTTGCTGCTTCGTTGCAAGCAGTGGTAAAGACTTATTAGTTATCATAAAAACAGAAACGCTATTATCTGGAGGTAAGAGACAATTTGAACGTTTGTTGCTGTTCATTTGTTGTTGTTGTTGTTCCAGATGCATACAATTCAAGCGTTGAGATGATATACCTGGCTCGTTTCGGATAAGAATTATGCTCACACTCACACACTCTTTCGTCTTCAATTTTTCCTTTCAAATTTGATAGATTACACAACCACAACGGCATTGGAATCGACATAAACATAAAGATCATGTCGCAGCCAATCATGTTCCAAGTCAAGCAATCCCGATCTGAAGAGATCGATGTCGAACTCGAAGGGGTCGCCGCACAGCCCTCTCTGCCGCCGGAGCGGGTGATATCAATCTTGTACCCGATGGTATGGATGATAATGATGATGCTGCCGAGGCCGAGGAGAAGAGAACGTCATTCATGTCAAGGCTTGCATCTCCGTTGGTTAATAAGAAGACCGCTACTGCCGTTGCATTGTTTGGAATCGTTGGTACGATTATGGGTGTTGCAATCGGTGGTGCTGATGAATATAAGCAGCAGCAGAACGCCCTTGCTGCCATCAACGGTGGCGGTGGAGCCAACCGTAGCAAGGCTGGCAAATCCGGTTCATTCTGTGAACCTGAGCCTGTCGTTACATGTGGAGAAACTTTTACCAACGAGGTAATTCTCTCTGATAATCTCATCTGTACCGACGTCATCGATGCTACTACTCCTATCCCTAAACTGAAGAGACTCAATGCGGCAATCACGGTGGAAGGTGCTAATGCGGTTATTGATTGCAAGGGCCACACAATTAGTCAGATTACATCAAAATCGGCTGCGGCCTGTGCCACAAATCCTGGCGACGACTTAGACCCTAGCGCTAGTCGTAGGCAAATGAAGAATGACTGTGATCTTTACTACCAAGCTGGAATCATTTTGTTAGACGGGGCCACCGCAATCAACTGCAAAGTTGAACAGTTCTATGAAGGGTTCCTTGTTGTAAATGGAGGTGAAGTAAAGGGCAAGAAGTCTGAAGCATATGGAAATAAACGTGGTGTCTACAGCCGATTTGAATCGGGCACTATCGCCACGAAGATTTCTGATGTGTAAGTAGTGCTTGGCGCGGGAATGTTTTGCTGGCTTCTTTAAACACATCACATTCGTCTCTCACATTCATTCATTTGGTACATCTTATCTACAGATCTGTTCACCGTAACTACAATGGCATCCAAGCCTATTCTACTTCTGATCAAAATGATGCTATGATTGAAGATGTTACAGCCAAGAACAACTTCAATTTTGGAATGGGTTTCCGAGGTCCAGGGATGAAAGTGAAGGATTCTGTCTCAAGCTACAATGGCCAAAGTGGCATTAAGATGGCAGGAGAAGATCAGAATAATGCAGCCACGGCTGTCCAGTTTCAAGGAATGGTATCTTGTCACCACAATAAGGTACATGGTATTCAGGTAGATGTTGGCGTCGGCGGTGGCGGTGGACCGCCCAACAATTTGCTGAGGTAAATGTCGCGGGAGTGCTCAACTCTTACCTGAACAAAGAACATGGAATCTTCATTAATACCGGTGTTAATATGAAAAACTCAAATTTTGTGAATGGTTTCACTGTGGAGGAAAGCGGATCATTCAACGCCTGTAACAATGGTAGAAGGGACATTACAAACAGGGCAAGGTCAATTTCGTTGACATGGGCATGGGTGGATACACCTGTAATGTTACAGCAACATTGGGTACACAGGGTGAGGGATTGCCTATGTGCGAGGATTGTCCTGCTTGTGACAATTAGACGAGACATGCTCAAGTCTCCCAGCGGTGGCAGACGACATGCTCGCTTGTTTCTATGCGTTGGAGGATGAAATAGCAAGTATGTATTGTAACTAAATGTGATAACCGATATACGACCTCCCGTATGTGTGTGAAGAAAAGAGAACAAGATATAGGAAAGATAACTACTAATGAACACGACGATTCAAGTAGCAATATACATACTAATTACTCTGCGACATTTTGGCGTCATGTTCATGTGCTTCGTTTTCCACTGCCAATTCAACCATAAGTAAGTATGGAAGTGGAAGTGGAGCCAGACCAGCCAGGAGAAGAACATGCAAGTGCCTGTTCACTTTGTCGCACAGAAGTCTAGTTTTGCGCGGAATACCAGCTTGAAAAAGATTGTTTTACTTGGAAGAAGATAAAGAGTATGACACTGAGACTGAGCTGGGAAGAATTGTGATGCTCGCTGCTGCTGTGATTTTGAGAATGTTTGCTCCTACTACTCGACGATCTTCTCAACCGTGAGAGATAGGAAGAGGCTTCAACTTCAAGTGATTAGAGGAGTCATTACTATTTATCATTTGTCCGCAATATCTACATCGAAACTTATAGCTCGAAAGACTATCTCTACAACTGCTTTTTTGTTGGCAACATCTGCACAAAGAGATCGCAATGTATGAATGAGTGTGTGAGATATTGTATAGGAAATTCGAGATAGATTAGTGAACGATTCCTTATAATCTGAAACAGGCTATTCCTTATGGCTAGACATGAGGAATAGTGTGATAGTGTGATGATTATATGCTTTGCAAAGAAGTGTTCAAGTTGCACTGTGCTCTTTACACATGTAATAAAAAATTAGAATACATTTGTCATTCTATCCAAATCAGACTGATACGTCTACACCTATGCAAATAATGCTCTCTTTGACTTTGCGCTGTTATGACTTTCTCTCCCCTTGCCCATCTGTTTCTCTCTACGGTGAAACCTCCACCTTGGGGCGTTTTGCTACTGAACCACTCTCATCTACATCTTGGGTATTGGCATCTCTTTTTTGTTGTGAAGTCCACTCTCCACTGAAGACGTCACCGTTCGGGAATGTAATTGTCCCCTTTCCATGACGTTTATCATTCATCCATTCCCCATTATACACTTCTTTGTTGGCATAGGTCATTTTTCCTTGCCCGTGTTTGTTTCCATCATCAAATTCTCCATCATAGATGTTGCCGTTCGCGTAGTTCATGACTCCCTTGCCATGTGGTTCATCAGCTTTCCAGCCACCCTTGTAGAGGACATTTCCATTTGGTAAGTACGCAGTCCCCTCACCGTGTTGCGTACTATCTTCAAAATCACCCATATACTCTACGCTTCCATCTGGTCGCTTCAATATGCCTTTTCCATCTGGTTTATCATTTTTGAATCCCCCTTCATACACAAGGCCATGGGCAAATGTGAGAATGCCTTCACCATTCATATGGCCGTCTTTGAATTCTCCAATGTAGTTGTGACCATCGTCATACGTGCACGTTCCCTTCCCGTTTAGTTTGCCGTTGCTGAATTCACCCTCGTAAACCGCTCCAGTTCTCAGCGATGTTCATTTTGCCCTGCCCGTGAGGCTTTCCGTTTACAAAATCACCCTCGTAGACGTTCCCATTCTCGTAGGTGAGTTTTCACGGTGCCATGGCACTTGTTGATGTCCATCGTGATGGTTGTTTACTTCTGCAACTGCTGCAAGCTCCTTCGATACCGCCTTCTCACCTGCATTATTAATTCAATTGCAATGCATGTTGTGTCATGTCGTCAAAGTTCGTCCCAACTAAAACCTCGCGCCATACTTCCACCCAGTACATGCTTCTACGTAGGAATACGTAGACCTTAGGAACTCCCCATTGCGAAACCTAATCGACATGCACCATGTCAAAAACATGTTGTCAACTCTGCAACTACACGAGATTGATCATATGACATGTCAGCGCTGCTAATAACTAACATCAACAGACTAACAACAACAATGACGGCATCAGCAAACAACAGCCAGCAAAGGCACAAGTTACTACAGCCTCCCCGACTACGATTCCAACGGAGAACTTCCATTGCATCTCATTGCCCTTCCGCCCCTTTGCACCAATGACGATCATGGTACCTCTAATAATAATGATAATCAACATGGTGCAGTGGACATGTTGGCCTATGGAGGGGGCGATGGACACATTTACCTCCTCCCAAATTACTCCAATAATCAACAACAGCAGCAAGTTGTTAATTCATCACCACTCAGCAATGACAACAGTAACAACAAAGGTGACATGACATCATCAAAATTAACCACCCCAATCCTCCTAGCCTCCTACGATGACATTCCCCGCTCCATGGCCGTCTCCTCCGATGGACTTCGCTTAGTGATTGGATTTGAAAGTGGTGAGACTCGAGTTTTTTTCTATCATGACAATAATGAGAATGGGAATGTGGATAAGTTGGGTGTGGCGCATCATCCGTTTGTGGATGTTGGTGTGGTTGATAAGGCTATTGATAAGGCTAATGGGGCTGCTGAGACTAATAACACAGTGGTGACGATGATAGTGAAGAAGACGACAATGGAGGATTCTTCACCCAATCCCAAGAACAATCCACTAGCACCAAATTCTTCCACGGTCCACGATCCGAATTGGCCATTCGTCAATTGGCATTTGATCCACGTTCCTCTTCCACCACCAAAGAGTACTATTTGGCCATTGGAAGTGAGAGTGGCGATACCCCATTGAGGGTGGTGAATGTGTATGATGAGGAGACGGCGAGTAACTGGTTTTTGGAGGGGGAGGGGGGAGATGTGCATGGTGGTGCTGGGGTGAGGAGTGTGGCGTATTCGACTACCGCTTTCAATAACGATAACAAGTCGAGTGGTGACGGCAAGCAGTGGTTGACTACTTTGGGAATGGACGGTAAACTGACCGTGTGGGATGTGTCGTCACCACTCTCTCTTCCGGAGGAGTGGGAACATGTCCATTCGGATTTTGTGGTGTCTGCCAAGCCTGATACGGGAAGTTTGGGGAGTGATGCTGCCGACAAGGCTTGTCAATTGGTGTGGGGACAAGTGGGTGGCAAGAGTGAGGTGGAGTTGGTGGTATTGCCTGGAAAGACGGACGTGCAGGTCCGTGCCATTCCTCAAAAGAGGGGCAGTGGGGAGGAGTATGTGGAGTGTTTTAAGAAGCAGCAGTTTGTGATGGATTTGGAGAGGGGGCACAAGGATACGATTGTGGTCATGGCATTTGAACCTGTCGGTTCGAATGGTGGTGGCTCTTCTCGAAAGGTTGTCACGGCTGCAAGGGATGGGAAACTGTTACTCTGGGAATTGACATGTGAAGAAGAAGAAGATGATGATGATTCTAAATCAGCAGTAGTGGTTGGAGGATCCTTGGTGAAGGAATTGTCCATGGTGCGTGGTACGGCGGCGGAGGGTATTCCGGTAATTACATCGATTGTTTGGATTGGAAATGTGTTGTATGTGGCTCATGAGGATGGAGAGATTTCGGTCGTTTCTGTGAGTGATGAGGATGTGTTAGTGGTGGAGGAGGAAGAGATGGGTGCTGAGGAGGTGGAGGCAAATTTGGATGATGAATCATTGATGGGTGCTGATGATGTAGATGATTCTATCAAGGCGAAGGAAGGTGCTATGGAGGAATCATCCCATGTGAATGTGAAGGTGAATAGTCGCGTTTTGGAAGATGATGATGACGACGACGATGATGATGATTTGGCTCAACAGGGCAGGGGTGGTGCTTCCAAGTTTATTGATGACGAAGCTGATGCCGAAGACGACGATGATGATGTTACCGCCTCAATGAACGTGGAGAAGGACACTGCCAATCAAAATGGTGATGACGATGATGACAAGACGCAGCCCATCGCTGATGACAACAACGATTACGATGACAATTTTGACTTCGAGAATCACAACGATCCTTTGGAGTTGGGTGACGTTCGTGCCTCAACCAACTACTCCTTCCCTCCACTTCAGCCTGCATTTGCACCTTCATCTACTCCCATTGGAGACTCTCGTCGTATCCTATGTTGGAATCACATGGGTGTGTTGACCCTTCGTCCAGATGTTGAGATTGATGGGAATAACCTTGTGGATATTAGTTTCCATGATAATGCTGGTTTGGTCGGTGGACGTCGTCCTATCACCTTTACTGATAATGTTGGGTTCATCCTTGGGACATTGGGTGATGAGGGTGGACTGTTCGCTTCTGATCTTATGGAAGAAGAGGATGATGATGACTTTGACGAGGATGGACTTACCGCTGGTTTGTCCGAAACGACTCGCAAGGCAGTCAAGCGTTCTCAGAAGAAATTGAATGGCAATGATAGTGCCAAGGGCTCCTCTGTCTACTTTCATAGGTTCGACACCTTTGGCAAGACCAGTGATAAGGATTGGGTGTATGCTTTGCCGGACGGTGAACGTGTGCTCGGCTGTGCTACTGGTAGTGGCTGGTGTGGTGTGATGACAAGGTAAGTCTTTCTATCACGCTTCAAATCTCTTTTCACTTGCCAACCTATTTTTTACAATATGTGTACACTCATCAACAAACACATCTATTTCGTCTCTTCAGTCGTCGCCTTCTCCGCCTCTTCACTGTTGGTGGCATTCAAGGGCCCATCATTTGGCTTCCTGGTGAACCAGTCACCATTGTTGGCCGCGATCGCTTCATGGCAGTCATCTATCATCGCTCTATGAGCCCGATGCAAGATGGAACCCAACTCCTCGGATATTCCATCATTGATGGAGTCAATGGAACAACAGTCGCTACTGGGGATGTATCAGCGCTGAGCCCTGGAGCTTCACTAACGTGGGCTGGCTTTACGGAGTCGTGTGCGCTAACTGTGATGGACAGCGATGGGATGTTGTCATTGCTTGCTCGTCCCAACAACGAGCTGAGCTCGTTTGGAAATTGGGTTCCATTCCTTGACACAGTAGGGCTAAAGAAGTCAATCAGTGATAACTTCTGGCCCGTGGAGGTGAATGGAGGCAGGCTTGTATGCGTGCTCCTACGTGGTGGGAAGGAACATCCTGATGCAGCAAGGAGGCCAGTGACGACTACGTTGAAGCTGCGAATGCCCATGGCTACGTGTTTGTCAATGAAAAGTGGTGTCGAAGAAGAAGCTTCTGTCCGAGCAAATATTGCTCTTGACCAACGCAAAATTTACGACGACGTTCTTGTGTCTGAGGGCAAGATGGACTCCGAAGACATCGAGGAAGAGTATGATTATGATATGATGTGTCGCCAAGTTGACAAAATTACGCTCAAGTTGTTCAACACCTTTATCACGGCTAGAAAAGTGGAGCGTGCATTGGATTTGGCAAACAGGTTCCACACTGAGAAGACTTTCGACATTGCGATTATGGCAGCTGATCGCAT